>PVJC01007253.1:0-52251 GCA_004026665.1 Murina feae | reverse complement strand
AATCTGTGTTTCGCTAGAGCCAGTTTAAGTGGAGAGGCCGCAGCTTCACTTTCGCTCCTGCCGCAATGGAAACTGCCCTTTACTCAGGTCCGGGAGTGGCGGCCGCCATGTTGGCTGGGCTAATTTGCATACAGCCGCTCTGATTGGCTGGTGGGCGTGGCTTACCCTGTCTCGGAGAAACGGTTAATTTTAATATTTCGCTTTTATTAGTTTAGATTCTAGAAAATACAAAACTATAAGGATGGAGAACAGATCAAAGAATTTCCAGGAATTGGGCAGGGGGACAGGGAGCGAGGGGTGGCAGGGAGATATGACCCCAAAGAGCAGCACGAGGGCATTTTGAAGGGTGATAGAACTGTTCTGTATCTTGATTGTGGTGGTGGTTACAAGACTTTATGCATTTATCAAAACTAGTAGAACTGTTCACTCAAAAATTTATTTTTACTGTGAAATTTAAATATTAAAATTAGCCCAGCCAGTGTGGCCCAATGGTTGAGCATCAACCTATGAAACAAGAGGCCATGATTCGATTCTCAGGGCATATGCCCAGGTTTGGGGCTCTATCCCCAGTGTGGGGTGAGCAGGAGGCAGTTGATCAATGATTCTCATCATTGATGTTTCTATCTCTCTTCCTCTCTCTTCCACTCTGAAATAGAAATATATGTTTTTGAAAATAAAATTGTGCTTCAGTCATTTTCTTTGATTTTTTTTCTATTATTCTTTGTTTTGTATATTTTGAGGCTATGCTCTTTATCTCATTGTGGTTTGTGACGGATAACATTTCCATTGTGGATTACGTGTATTTATGTATGAGACAACACACTAAACTATTATGGTTTTTGTCTTGAATTCTAATTTACCTTACATTAGATTAGCATTGCTACTTCTTTTTTGTGTGGATTTGTGTCTGATATAACTTTGTCTATCTATCCCTTTATTTTTAACCTTTCTATGTGATTTTGGTTAATGTGTCCTTTGTATGAGGCATATGGTTGGATTATAGTATTTAGTTCAATCTGGTAAGATATGCCTTTTAAAAATTCATTTAAAATTTTTATTATGGCCTTGGTTGGTGTGGCTCAGTTGATTGGAGTGTCATTCCTGGCACCAGATCACCAGTTCAATTCCCAGTCAGGGCACATGCCCCAGTTGCAGATTTGGTCCCAATCAGGATGTGTGCAGGAGACACCAAACCATGCGGCTCCTCTTTTCTCTCTCTCTTTCTCTCTTTCTCTTTCTCCTTTCCTCTCTTTCTCTCTTCTCTCTCTTCTCTCTCTCTCTCTTCCTCCCACTCTAAAAGTTCATAAAATTTTAAGTTTTATTATGAAATAACTGCATACAGGAGTACATATAAAATATATGTATGGTTGAAGATAATTAACAATTGAATATTCATATGCTTACCACTTAGTTTAAGAAAGATGGCATCAATAACTTTGAAGTAACTTTTCGCCCCTTCTGATTCTTCCTTACTCAGAGAAAACCACCATCCTGAATTTTGAGTTTGTCTTCTTTTGCTTTTCTTTTTAATTTTTCTTCATATTTTGTATATTATTTAGTCTTGCTTGATTTTGAGCTTTATAGAATACTAGAGGCCTAGTGCACAAAATTTGTGCACTGGGGAGGTGGTGTCCCTCAGCCCAGCCTGCACCCTCTCCAATCTGGGACCTGTTGGGGGATGTCCAGCTGCCATACATCCCTCTGTCTATCCGGGACTGCTGGCTCCCAACCACTCGCCTGCTTGCCTGCCTGATTGCTCCTAATTGGTTCTTCCTGCCAGCCTGATCACTCTCTAACCACTCCCCTGCCAGCCTGATTGATGCCTAACTGCTCCCCTGCTGGCCCAGTCGCCCCCAACTGCCCTCCCCTACAGGCGTGGTCCCCCCCCCCCCCCGCAACTGCCCTCCCCTGTAGGTCTGGTCCTTCCCAATTGCCCTCCCTCCCCTGCAGGCCTGGTCACCCCTAACTTCCCTCCCCTGCCAGCCTGGTTGCTCCCAATTGCCCTCCCCTGCTGGCCTGATCGCCCATAATTGCGCTCCCCTGCCAGCCATCTTGTGGCTGTGAGTGCTGCCATCTTTGAGGGCATGGCAGTCAGTTAGCATATTCCCTCATTATTGGCTGTGGGTGCTGTCATCTTTGCGACAGCATGAGGGTCAATTAGCATATTCTCTCTTTATTAGATAGGATATATAGAATACTGTATAAATTCTTCTCTGAGTTGCTCTTTTTATTGCTTAATATTGGTGATGTTCATGTTATTGCATTAAGGCAACCAATAATTGTAGTAATACAACCAAGGTAGCATTCCAGTACACAGTTATTCTACATTTTACACATCTATTCTCTTTATATTAGATGTTTAAAATAGGTTCCAATTTTTACTATTATAAGCTCTTACAAAGCTACTTCGAATATTCTTGTGTGTGCAAAAGTTCCTTTAGGGTATGTACATAGAAGCACAATTGCTGTGTGATAGGGTAGGCACATTTCCAGCTTTCTAGATAATAACAAATTATTTTCCAAAAATAATGCACTCCCACATTAGCCTATACCCTCACCAATTTTTGATACTGTCAGACTTTATCTGTTTGCCATATGGTGAGTGTAAAGTGGTATTATAATAAGCAATAGGCCAGGTATAGTCATATACATTGTTGATTTGGTGCTCTTAGGAATGCTGAGCCAGTATTTCACTCAGGGTTTATTGATTTAAGTTGCCCAATCAAACTAGCTGGGGTAAAAAGGGAGAGGTTTTGTTAAATGGGAGGAGAGCTGGGCAGCCTGATCTCGAGCCAACTAGAATCAAACTTAAGCTTGTCCAGGGCTCCCTGGCTGTCTCCATGCTTCTCTCTGTCTGCCATCTTGCTTCTGAATTGGCTTTCTTTGCAGGATGGAGGAGGCTCCTGGGCCTCACACCTCCTGGCTTTGCCATTAGAAAGGAAATGAGGCTCTTTTCGTAGTTCTAACCAGAATCAGATTGGGTCAAGCCTACTACTCATGGGTCACGTAAAGGTGGCCAGATGGGTAGCTGTTTTGGTTATCTATTACTGCATAATAAACCACTGTGTAACTCAGTGATTTTATTGTCGCTCACAGAATGACCTGTTAACTGGACTCAGCTGGGAGATTCTTGTGTTCCATGTATCAGCTGAGGTCACCTGGGGGCTTGCCTGGGCTGGAACATTCAAGATGGCTCAACCAGATGTCTGGCAGCTGGGACTTCAGCTGGAGCTGTTGATTAGAGCAACTCCTTTCTCCACGTGGCCTGTGTATGGATGGCTTGGACTTCAAGGCTAGCTTCCAAGAGGGAGCACCCAAGAGTTAGTATCTGAGAGGAAGGAAATGAAGCTGCCAGGCCTCTGAAACCTGTGATGGGAGGTCCCCGGATATCACTTGTGCCCACAGGGAATCACAGGCCCAGTCCAGATTGAAAGCCAGGGAGCCCTAGCTGGTTTGGCCCAGTGGACAGAGCATTGGCCTGCAGACTAAAGGTCTTGGGTCAAGGGCACATGCCTGGGTTGTGGGCCCCAGTGGGGGGCGTGCAGAAGGCAGCCCATCAATGATTCTCATCATTGATGTTTCTATTTCTCCCTCTCCCTTCTCTGAAATCAGTGAAAGTATATTTAAAAAAATGGGGGGGGGGGCGTCCTGGGCACATATGATTCCAGTCAAGGGCATGTCATTGCAGGCTCCTCCCAGGCCAGGACCCTGGTCGAGTGTGCAGGAGGCTACCAGTCGATGTGTTTCTCACACATCGATGTTTCTATCTGTCTTTCCCTCTCCCTTCTACTCTCTTAAAAACAACAACAACAAAACCAATGGGAAAATATCCTCAGGTGAGGATTAACCACCAAAAAAAGTGAAAGAGAAGAAAATAAGCTCTCCCTTTTGACAGGCAGAGCAGCATGTGCATAGAGGCAGAGAAAGGATTATTTGGGGTCATCATGGAGGGGCTTCCACAATAGAGTAATATGATTGGGCCAGCCTGG
Source organism: Murina feae (assembly GCA_004026665.1). Classification (NCBI taxonomy): domain Eukaryota; kingdom Metazoa; phylum Chordata; class Mammalia; order Chiroptera; family Vespertilionidae; genus Murina; species Murina feae. The sequence goes on along the minus strand of PVJC01007253.1, from coordinate 48,262 downwards.
GTAGATGCCCACTAGGGGACAGACAATAAGTTTGTCCATACCACTTAGCATGTCCGCTCTTGCAGAGCTGGCCCCAGTTCCCATTTACTTGCTCCCCCTGTGGTCCCAGCAATGCGAATAGCCCCTTGAATGAGGGGAAGGTCTGATGAACTGTTGTTGAATTCCTTCTTCTCAGTCTTCTTGTCTGTGTCACTGCACCAGTCAGATGCTGGCCATTCTGCCTTGGCAAGCTTTGTATCTGTCCTTTCCCCTCCTGCTCTAGAGATGAACAGCCTCTCCTAATGGTCTCTCAAACGCCTGCCTTTTCCCTTAACTCTCCCCTGGAAGACAACTTCAGTCCTGTCTCACTCTGTTGCCTACTAGAGAAAGCCCAGCCTAACTGTAATGTCCCCACCTACTGGCCCATCCTGCCTGCCTTCCCAGCCCCATCTCCCTCTGCTTCTTGGTGTAGATGCCAAGCACACGCTCCCATGAAGCCACACAGTGCTTTCCTTTCCCCAGACCCCTGTTCAGGTCCTCCAGTCCCCCTAGGATATCCGTTTCTCTGACAAAAGGCCCAGCACAGACACCACTTCTTCCATGAAGCCCTCTCTGCTTTACCCTTCTTACCCCTTCCTTTCACCAGACTCTGTCTTGAATACTGTAGTTCTATTTCTGAGTTTATTCCTGCCTTCACACACTTTTCAGTCAGCCTATATGTTGGATGTTTCTGTGCATGTCCTATCGCCTTTACCAACTCGCAGACTCTTGTGATGTTTCCTCATGGTACTAGTCCATGTACTTCGAAGCCCTTAGTGATGTTCATTCAAAGAATGAATGGCCTGACCAGTGTGGTTCAGTGGCTGAGTGTTGACCTATGAACCTGGAAGTCAAGGTTCAATTCCCGGTTAGAGCGTATGCCCAGGTTGTGGGCTCAATCCCCAGTGGAGGGCATGCAGGAGGCAGCTGATCAGTGATTCTCATTATTGATGTTTCTACCTCTCTCTCTCTCTATTCCTCTCTGAAATCAATAAAAAAAAAATTTTTTTTTTAAAAAGAATGAATGATAATCCATGTAGAGGTCAAAGATGAAGTCATCTCCAAAATGAAGCTGATGAAATTATAGCTAACGTTCCTTTCTGCTCTAAAATTTGATTATGTCTATGAGCTCTCCTAAGGAAAAGGGGATAGACGAGGAAGGTATACATATTAAGCCTGGAGTTTGGAAGAAGGAAAAAGAGACGGAAAATGGTAATATTCAAAGTGGAAAAGTTCAAGAAAAGGGAACTGTTAACATACCTGAAGTGAAGAGAGGCCTATGGAAATAAGATCAAGCATGGCCACTGGGATTTCACAAGAGGAAGCATGTTTATGAGCTGCTTAAGAGATGTTTCCAGAGAGTTCTGAGGAAATATGCCAGACTCCAGGGGGTCAGGAGGAACTGGCCCGTGAGGAAGTGGCACTCTGAGGACACTGTTTCTGTATTGGTGCTGCATTGGGCCTTTGAGAATAGTAATATATTGGTGACACCATGGACACCATGGTGACAAATACACTTGACACAAATGGGTGTGAAACAGAACAGCTCAGAGGCAAGTGAACTCGGGATTGGACTGAACTACCTACAGGGCAGAAACCCCAGCTGTCTGCTGTATTTCTTACATTCTTTCGTCCAACTCCCAGATAAGATCAGGAGACTTTTATGTCATTTGAGGCAATGCTCTGTCACCACATATTTGTATAAACTTCTGGTTGTCATTCCAGGGACGCACGCCAATCTGAGCTACTGCCTACATCTACAGGTCACATAATGTTACTTTGTCATAATGCTGTGTGAGGCGCAGGAATAATAACCAGCTAATGGTGGAAAACGTCCTAGCATCTGGGCCGCCGAGACAAGCTCTGAAGTCATATGGGTAGCTGGGTTCTAATCCGGATTGTACCTCTTGCTAGCTGTGTGTTACCCTCTCAGTTATTAACCTTTTCAAATTTCAATGTGGCAGCTGGAAAAATGGGGCTAGTAACACCCACCTCAGAACTGGTGTCCAGATGATCCCGTAAAGCATCTATTTCTGCACATTTCCAAACAATCGAGAACAGCCAATAAATATTAACTGCGATAATAAGAAACACTTGTGATACAAGAAAGGCTGTAATAGGTTCAGTTCTATGGCAAACAGAAGTGAGTGTCACAATGAGTGTCACAATCTTTTCATATCCAGCCATCCTAGAACAGGAAGCATCCTATTTGCTTAAGAACCAAACTGCTCACAGTAACAGTGGCTTTTCTTCAATTTCCCTTAAACATGACGACACGAAGGAGATAGAAAGTTAGCCTGCTACCAGGCACTCCCGTTCCATCATTTCATTTCTCCCACAACTATCTCACATGTGCTGTAAGTTCAAGTCTGGAAACCGTGGCAACAGCACTGGGACCACTAAAAATAAGCCAGAGTCAATTTATTCTCATAAAGATTGTCCCTTTGAGATATTACTGAAGCTTTCAGCCATGACCTCCCTTTTGGATTTTACCAGCTTTTTCTTTCAAAGGGAGCTACCCTCTCACTAAATAGCTATCTGCAAACCAACATCATAATCATTTTTAATGAAATTTTGAAAGGTTTTAAACAAAAGAGCCATAAAATCTTTTAAAGCTAGGTCATAACTTGTTCCACCAGAGGGCGACATTTGCTAAAATAAATAAGAGACTCCGCATAAGGATTAACACCGGACCTTACGAGTAAACCTGGATGCCAGGTACTTGGCACCCTCAGTCACCTGTGGAACTGGAAAACACACAGCCTTTGGGCTCCACCCTGGAGATTCTGAATCAGTAGGGGAAGAGGGCATGAGAAGGTGTTAGAAATCTGTTTTTGTAAAGTTCTCCATATTTGGGAACAACTTTCAGAGAGAAATGAAAATAAGATTTTAACTACATTTCTCCCACCATTCACCATCCAGATATACTATTCAGGTCCTGCTGATGTGTATGTATATGTATATATGTATGTCTGTATGTATGTGTATATATATATTAAATTATTTTATTGATTTTTTAACAGAGAGGAAAGGAGAGAGATAGAGAGTTAGAAATATCTATCAGCTGCCTCCTGCACACACCCTACTGGGGATGTGCCCGCAACCAACGTACATGCCCTTGACCAGAATCGAACCTGGGACCTTTTAGTCCGCAGGCTGACGCTCTCTCCACTGAGCCAAACTGGTTAGGGCCATATATATATATATATATATATATATATATATATATATATATATATTTTACCTTGGTGCAAAAAGAGGGTTTATCTTTATAATAAGACCATGACCTTTGCCTGGTTTAGAGGTTGCTATTTAATGAGACTTCCAGAAAGGTGTTCTATATGGGCATATCTATTCCAAAGGCACCCCAGAAATATTTCCATTTCTGATGGTATTTATCAGTAATGTCAGTTTTTGCTTTATCATAAGTAAAAAGCTGTCTAAAGCAACGCCTGGCTGTGGGGCAAGATTATGGGCAATGCTGCCATAAATAAAACCAAAGCTTATCGGTACGAGTTGCCAGTCAAGTGAACCGCATGAAACATGTCACGTGACTAAACGTAAGCACAACCTAATTGGTGTGTAAGAAATTCTGAGAGCATATGACAGTGCAGCTAAGGCCTGGGGGTGTTAGGTCCAGCTGAGTTCAAGATATATATACCCACCTGACCGGGCTCCTTGGAATGAATTTTTTTCTTCTTCTTTATTGGATCTTTAAAAGTGATTTATGAGTCAAAGTGAGGTTAAGCATTCCCCTTTGTGTTTCGTCCACTGGTGCTTACAAGGTCACGGTGACATTTTGAATTGTCAAAGGCTACTGGAGTTTCAGTTCAGAAAGTTCCCCCATCTAGACTTCCTCTGTTTGACAGAAAGCACCAGAGGAGAAGGGATGGGGAAAGGGGTGTTTTTTAGTCAAGCTTCTTTCCTAACTCAAGCATGTGGCCTTACAGATCCTGTTGTCAGCTGGCCAGCCGGGCAGGTGATCTTTAAAGGGCTCCTCCCAGGGCACCTGGCCACACCGCTCGGGAGTGATGCAGCCGCTGTGTTAACCCAGCTCCCCGCCAGTCCCAAACCTCTCTGTTTGCATTTAGATGTGCAGATAACGCTTTTCAAAACTTTTCAAAGGTGTCTACCCCTTTCACAGTTGCCAAGACTCTAACCGCTCTGGACTCTGGGCATTGGTAGGGATTAGTCCCTTCACTGGCCTCTGAGGAGGAGTTGGGAATGGGTAACTTTACAGCAGCGGTTCTTAACCTGTGGGTCGAGACCCCTTTGGCGGTCGAACGACCCTTTCACAGGGGTCGCCTAAGACCATCCTGCATATCAGATATTTACATTACGATTCATAACAGTACCAACGAAAATGATTTTATGGTTGGGTCATAGCATGAGGAGCTGTATTTAAAAGGCCAGACGGTTGAAAGCCACTGGTTTACAGGCTGTTGGCTTACTTCAAACATGTCTGTGTTACAGTCAGGGAGGGTTGGTCCACAGTGCACACAGACCAGATGCGAGGTCAGTCCCCCCACTGCTCTGCTTTTTCTCTTGCATTGCTTACTGCTGTCCCTGAACCCTGGAAAATCTTAGGTTTTATTACGAGCAAGTTGGGAAAAATTAGAGAAGTTACTTTCCCTTTTTCTCCCAAGATCTATCAGGGTCTTGCTCCGACTCTTGTTGACTCATGACAAACACGTCCTCCATCTTCTTTTCCAAGTGGAGGGCAGCGTGGGACCCAGTGACCAAACAGCTGCTGGGCCCTTTAATTTAGGCGAATAGCCCATAACCCGCAAAGGGAACTTTTTGGGACCTCAACACACCCCCTCCTTCCCATAAGTTGTGACCCGTGTCATCCCAAGCTTCAGGAGGTCACATATGCCAATGCCACGTGAACACCACGACACCAGCAGCCGAAGTGATTTCCTTCTTCGCTTGTAATTTTTGGCAAATGCTTTGGCCACGGTTTATTCCAAAAGGAACTGATGCCTGTTGGACATGATTGGAGGGGGAATTCCTGAGGGGAAAAGAAAACGGAAGAAAGGCCTTCCGACTAGCTGCGTGGCAGCTGGAGGACCCCCTGCGACATGGGCACAGGCAGAAGCGCTGTATTTGCGGGCATCCAGTCAGCTGCTGCCCCTCGCTCCGCCCCGGAGGGCGCGGGTGGTTCCCCCGCGGCGGGAAGACGAAGCGGGGGCTCTGGGCAGCGGGCACCGCCTGGCTCCCAGCTTTCCTCTGATCAAGTCTGACTCAAGGAGTCTCTCGGAGGGATGAGCGGTACCTCCTACCTCCTGGGGGGATGCGCCCGCGAGGCTGCCGGCTTTTCCCCGCACTCGTACAAGCTCCCCGCCTCGCAGCCCGACGGCCCTAGGCCTGGTGCTGTCCAGCCACGCCAGCCGGCCAGAAGCTGTGCTGACCTCGGCCCCGCCCATCGTTCCCGCCACGCCCACACTCGCGCCTGGCTCCGCCCCCGAGATGGCCCCGCCCAGTCTCGGGCCTGCCCCTAGCCAGGACCCGCCCCGACCGGAAGAAGCGCCGGCCCGGCGCTTAAAGGGTCGGGAATGGGGGTGCCGCCGACGCCTAGTCAGCTCTTCCTTCGCTGAAGACCCGCCGCCGCCGCGCTGTCCTCGCGGCGCCCCCGCCCCGTCCTCCGCCCTCCCGCACCGCCCCCCAGAGCCGGCTGGCTGGGCCGGGAGCCGGGACGGAGTTCTCGCCATGCCCGCCCGGCGGCGGCTGCTGCTGCTGCTGCTGGCGCTGCTGCTGCCCGGCTCCAGGGTGAGTGGCCGGGAGTCGCGGGGTAGAGGGACATCTCGGGGCCCGTCGGTCTCCGGGCTGGGAGCGCAGCGGCGGCGCCTCGAGGCCCCGTGCGCCCCGGCGGAGGCTCCAGACGCGCGTAGGAGGCAGCGCCGGGCGGGGAGCGAACGCCTCCTGGCTGGTCCGAGTGGCGGCCGCGGCCAGCCACGCCGAGGCGCACGCCACCCGGAGGGCCTCGCGGCCAGCGCGGTGTCACGGGCGGCGTCGCTCGGTGCGGCCTTGCGCGCAACTTGGTGTCGCCCCGGTGGCACCTCCGGTCTCCAGAAGGCCACCTGCCGGACCCTCCCCAAAAGTGGGCGCGGGCTCTGCCTGCGGCGGCCCCTGGGGAAAGGCATGGGTTGCGTTTCTAATCCCGGTTGGAACTTTTCTTAGGCGAGAATTTGGGGAGACGAGTGCGGTTGGGAGACAGTGAGCTTTGCTCCCCAAGAGCTCTATCGCTTGACCCTGCTCACCTGTCTTGCAGGTTCCTGGGTCTTGCGAGGGAGGAAGCCGCCTTTGTGCACCGAGACTCGGTTAAGCAAGTTAAGCTGTGGGGACCGGGCTGGGTTTTCAGACCCCATATGGGACAGCGGTGAAGCCGCTTCGGAACTTTAAGGAAAAGACCGTCTCCTCCTGTGGGAACACTGTGGGGCTGTCCGAAACGTCTTCTCATCTTTTTAGGGAGGAGAAGTGCCCGGTTTACCTTTACCTAACCATTTAAGATCTTTTACGCTGGCTGTGGATTTGGGCACCACGACTGGGAGGACATTTTGTGGACACACTTGTGTTTTGTTTTTTGGTGTTTTTTTTTTTTTTCCCCTCTTCTGATAGGAAGAACCTAGCGAGTGGTTTTTAAAAAAAACATATTGTTCAGGATGTGGGTATGGTACATCGGTGCAGGATCTGCTTAACGACCTCCACTGTGTCCTCTTTAATATGGATATCGTGTACCAGGTGTCCAGGTGGAAAACTGACGTGTGTACCCGAGTGCCCCAGCGGGAACTCGCTGGAGATTATGCATTTTAGGTAAATAATACTCCATGCTCTTGGAGTAACAAGGATTTGGAAACAGCTGTAATAACATATAAGGTTACCTTTTTCACACTCGGGTTTTGTTTTTCAAAGGAAAATTTGTGCACATTTTACGTTAGAACTCGTGTATTTAAGTTTTTCTTCCAATTTAAGAAAAAAATCCACTTTTACAACTAGGTTCAGGTTTTGAACTTCAACAGTATATCTTGGATTGGTTAACTGCTGCTTGGCATGTGTTCACAGGTAAGAGAATGACCATATGTATGGCGTGGAAACTGATCATTTCCAATAATGAAGGCCAAAGTGTATTGGTTTTCTTTGCCACATGTTTCCATGCTGTTCTTTCATTGGAGTCTAGTTGAATAACTCGTTGTAGTTGTAGTTGGATAACTGTTGTAGTTGTTGAATAACTCAGGCTTAAACAGCCCCAAATAACTATTTCGCTTTAGTTGGGAATATAGTTTCATTTCATGTAAATATTTGCAAATTGTATTTAGAAACCCAAACTTCTCAGAATTCCTGGTAAAATATTCCAGACCCTTATTGAAAGGTTATGTTTTAGTGTCACTACGTTTTTTTAGGTAAAAGGTCAGAATTTCACTCCCAGAATGATCTAACAGTAAAAATTTCTATCCCCAAACGTAGTGAGAATTCTTACTTGAAAACTCTAAAGGAAACCCATTGCAAAGTGTGCAGTAAAAACCAGGCAGCAGTGACGTTCTGTAGAACACACTGACTGTGAAGTCATACAAGCCTGGGTTTTAGTTGTGCCCTCAGACAAGTTGTTTTACTTCTTAGAGACTCTGTTTTCTGTAAGTGCAGTGGGGATAGATAACATACTAACATGCCTGAAGGCACCTTGCACTTCACAGATGATAAATGGACTCTCCTTTCTCCTCGAATCCCCCAACACAGGTGCATTTTACCCTCAGTCATTTTTTTTTAATATTATGTGTCTGCAAGGAGCATATTTGGATGCTGGTTTTTTTTTTTTTTTGATTGATGATATAACTGGAGCATTGGAGACAATACTGTGATTTTTCTTTCAGTTTGTGTCTGATTGAGCCAGACATTGACTCATCATGGGCTACAACTCTAGGCTTTCAGATCAAAATGCAATAACATCAGTGTTATTAAGGATTTGAGACTGTTAATCCAGGGAGTTTTCCCCTCTATTCTAGACCTGGATCTTGTACTTCATGTTGGTTTGTGTTACATCACTGCTGTCACATCATTGCTATCATGTAGTCCTCATTTTCCATGTTGAAGTGCCCTTTCTCTTGAGTACCAAAGAGATCTGTAGCATGTGTGGCAAAATACTTTCTTCCGTTAGAATATACTTGAGGCCCAGTGCAGGAAATTCATGCACTGGTAGGGTCTCTAGTGGCTGCAGGCTGCAAGCCGGGGCCTCCCTCCCTTCCCCTGGCCTGCCCTGCCCCCTGGTCAAACTCCCAGACAGCCTCCGAGTAGAGGGGACAATTTGCATACTACACTTTTATTGTATAGGATAGGATATTTTTTTATTCAGTGTTTTGGTTTTACTTATTTTAAAATAAAATTCTTTTCCAATTACAGTGATGTACAATATTATATTAGAATTCAGGTGTACAAGATAATGGTTAAAACCAGTGTTTTGGTTATAGAGGGGAATAAAAAATGTCACCGTGAAATGAGGACCGTGTAAGTGCAGAAACACACTGAGAACATCCTCTGAGACACGAGTCTTAACTCAGAACGCCCTCGCTTACCATGTATCCTGATAGTTATCACCTGCATGAGTTAGCCTACTAGGAGATAGCAAGCATTTATTCTGAGGCCAGGAGGAGAATGTTTCATTAAACTCATGTTACCAGGGCTGCTAATCATGAAATGAGACTGTAGTTGTGCACATGTGTTTGTATGTTATTTCATTAACTTGCCTGCCCACTGGGCTTTCCACAGTAGCGTAGCTTCTCAGGGCAAGGAGAAAAAGTATATGAGAAGTCTTCTTGAGAGAGTTCGACGGTAGACCATATTCCAGCATAGAGGACAGTGGGCTGCGTAAATGTTTCTTCGTGTCTGGACAGAGAAGCACCACCTGCGTGGGCCTGGGGGATAGTTATTAGCCAGTCTCAGATTCTGACTCCATTTTTCAGGTCGAAGAATCATTGGAAACCTCTTTGGTTTGAGGATCCAAAGTAATCTTTTGGTTCAGTATTGTGTGTGTTTTATAACGATCAAATGTTCTCCCTACAGAGATGATAGGGGAGAGAAAAACTTGATGTATCACATGGATTCCATTTTTATTATGCACCAATAACTTGGGGCTTGTAACCTAGCAATATGATTAGAGTGTGATGCTGGCTTAAAGAGTGAATCACAGCCCATGAATAAGAAACATGCGGGTTGAATATATTTCCCAGGGGCTAGCAGTTTTTCCCCGTCTTTATCTTTGCTATATCCCATGTTTGGTAACCTGCCACAGAGCAACACATTCTCAGAGATATTTAGAAGAGACTAGATATGGATTGGGAAAGTAGAACTTTAAAAGGTAATCATAAGCTCCTAGCTAGCATTCCTTTTTAAAAATTTAAGTTACATCTAGACATGTGCAAACACCCAGCAAGTACAACAGTGTAAAAATAAGTGTTTATACTTTTGTTCGGTTTCCCGCCCTCCCTCACTCTCGCAGAATGTTTCCCGTAACCAGTTAGGAAATGTTCTGAGTGCATTTGTCATTTTCAGTTCTGAGTGCATTTGCCACTTCTAGTAGCACTTTAGTAAACCATCATTCATGACAAAACATTTGAGCTTTCTGTGCTCAGCCCTGGCTTGGGGACCGGGGTTGACATGGTACTAAGCCTTGCTTTGCCTAGTGATCACCCTGCTGAGGTCATATGGATTGTTTGCTGTTTCCACTATTATAAGGAAAGGTCTGTTTCCCTTTTGTTCGAGTCTTTTATGTATTTTGTGCTTCCTGAATGATAACATGGGAAAATTTCTATATGAGAATATGGGAAGATTTTTTTTAATCCCTCAAAGTAGTCATATTCATTGTAGATAAGTCTAAATGAAAAAAAAAAGTCTATAATCCTACTACCCAAATATTACCTCTATTAATACTTTAACAGCTTTATTGAGATATAATTCACATATCATATAATTCACCCATTTAAAGTGTACAGTTCAATGGTGTACAGTTCACAGAATTGTGCAACCATCTCCACATTCAATTTTATAATGTTTTCATCATCCCCAAAGAAACTTCATACACATTAGCTGTCACTCCCCATCTCTAACAACCTCTGACATAGGCAAATAACTAATTTTGTAAATGGAATCATATTCCATGTGGTCTTTTGTGATGGCTTCTTTCACTCAGCATAATGTTTTTAAGGTTCATCCAGGTTGTAGTATGTATCAGTGCTTCGTTTGTTTTTATTGCTGTTAACACTGCATTATTTGGTCACACCCATTTTGTTAATCCATTCTTTAGTTGATGGAACATTTGGGTTGTTTCTCCTTTTTGGCTATTATAAATAATGCTACTATGAACATTTGAATACAAATTTTTAATGGCCATATATATTCATTTTTTGAGGGGGTGTGTATACCTACAAGTGGGATTTCTGGGTCATATATGTGGTAACTGTATGGTTAACTTTTGAGAAACTGTTTTCTAAAGCAGCTGCACTATTTTAATTCCCACCTGCAATGTAGGAGGCTTCCAATGTCTCCACATTCTCACCAGCACTTGCTGTTATCAGCCTTTTTGGTTACATAGTCATCTTAGTGGGTGTGAAGTGGTAACTCATTATGGTTTTGATTTGCATTTCCCTGGTGGCTCATTTACTAACACTTTGATATATATACTTACAGATGCTTTTTTCTGCACACATATTTGCATAGGTAATATTTTTCTTCCCCAAACTGGAACATATCATAGATCTTTCTTTCATTGTTAAATTTAATTCTGCAACATCGTTCTCGTAATACTTCTCTGCGTAATACTTCTCTGACTGGATATACCATAATTTGACTATTCAACCAAGTAAAATATTGAGGCTGTTTTTAACATGTTCATTATTATAAACAATGTGATAAACCTTTTTTTTTCTTTTTAAAAAAATATATTTTTTTATTTTAGTGAGAGAGGAAGGGAGAGGGAGAGAGAGACAGAAACATCAATGAGAGAGAAACATCAACATCCTTAGACTGCCTCCTGTCCTGACCAGGAATCAAACAAGCTACCTCTCTGTGCATGGGATGACATGCAGCCAACTGAGCCACACTGGCCAGGGCCTGAACACATCTTAGCTGCTTAATTATCCCTTAGGATAAATTCCTAGACTTGGAATTTGCTGATCAAACGTAATCTTTTACAGCTCCTTCCCCTAGCCCCCAAACTATTCTGGATGTTTTAAAGAGCACAAAACTTGCTTTAAATTGGATTTATAATAGCCATTTAAAGTAAGCTGTTTTCTTTTAGCAGCATGGATTTTAAGTGAAAATGAAATATTTATAGATTTTATTTTTCAAACGTAAATGACCATAGCTGTCTCTTGATGACACTTTATGTACCAAGAGCTACTGAGAAAATGTCTTGTTGTGATTTGTTCAGTAACTTGTTTATGGGGCCCTTGGGTCTGCAGTGGTTTCAGATCGGCTTTGTAGCAGCTGTGGCTCCCATGAGCACCCTCGGATATCTTGGGGTCATCTGCAAGTTTGGTTTTGGGTGGCCTGCCTCCTGCAGACAAGATTCTCTCTATAGTTGGCTGTGAGGCCATTTACAATTTTGCTTTAAGACTCTTGATAAGTCAATAATTGATGCATTGGTTGTGCCTTTTGGAGGCTGCGATTCTTAAAACATTCAGCTTGTGCCACTTGGCAATACCGTCATGCCTTTGGTGTTTTTTTGTTTTGTTTTGTTTTCCCACAAACAAACCTAAACTTACTCATCCAAAGGAATGTTGTCTCTTTCAAAATAATCACCCCTTCAGAGTCAGTGTTCATGTCCTATAAGTTAGTCTTTTTAAAATTGTTTTACTTGTTAGTACTTACTTCACTGAGTAATTTAGTCAGTCAATTTAATAATTCAACTTAAAACACAAAGGGAGCCCTAAAAGAGCAAATATTTACTCTTAAGCCAATTATCCTTACACAACTTAAAACATTTCCCAATCCTTTCCGATCTGTGCTTGAATATAACTTTCATGTGCTTCACACTAAAGTTTTGGTGAAAACTGTTAGTCAGCTTGATTGCATAAGTTACTGAGGACATTTGGATATGAATTTTGGTTGTTTTTAAAAGCCAACTAAAGACCACGTAGGGTACTCACAGGTATATCTTTGAAGGGAATTTCCAGAAAACTCTAGAAATATTTGTGAGCAACAGGAGCATAGATGCATAAAGGTATAAATGCTTCCCAGGATAACTAGAATCAGAGTATATTAGACAGTTGGAAGGGATCTCACTGGTCTAATGCAATGAGCCTCAGTGTTTCCCCCCACTCCATCCCCACAGAAGGAACAGGATGCATGTCAGTAGCAGTGGGAGCACATTAGAACCTTCTGAGGGTGGTGTTTGCGGCATATACCACCCTCTCTCAGGAATCATCTTCCCTCCCTAAGTTGAAAGATCACTTCCCTGCTCTGTTCCCAGAACAGACAGATCAGAAAGCTGAGGCCAGAGAGGGTCATGTGACCTTGAGGTCAGGTGTCATTGACAGAACTGAGCCTTGAACCTAATCCTCCTGCTTCCCTTTGAAGAGTAGTCCCTGCAGTGCTTATGTTCTGGTGTGTTTGTTAGAACAAATCAGTCCAGCTACACCAGTCACACCCTGAGGAGGTGACCCAGCCATGCTGCAGTGAGAGACAGGATCTAGAGAAGGACCGAGGACCAGCAAGAGAAGACAGATTGTAAACTTCAGGAAAATGCTCAGATAATGCTCTTGTTCCTTCCACCAGAGCTGTAGCCTCCTACCTTCATTTCAGTAGGAAAGATGCAGCATTGAGTCGGAAACACTGCCTTCACCTGAGACTCTCCAGCAAAACTGTTCTGAATACTGGAGCCAAATCCAGTGGCCATCCTGGAGAGGAGATTAAACCTCATTCTCAGTTTAAGCTCATTTCTTTGCTTGAGGTCTAATAATATCCAAGCAGGTGCACATTGATCAGTAAGATCTTGCCCAGAAATGTTTCTGAAACAGCAAAACTGAAAGTTCATGTCTGAGAAGCCTTGAACCAAAGCCAGTGCTCCACAGTGCAGTCACCTTCTCAGGGTATCCTGAAAAGACAGAACTCTCATTATCAAGCTGGGCCCGGGCTGTTTGCCTTTGCCCCTACCTCCCAGCAATTCTGGCACCAGGGAGTAGGTCTGCGATGATGGGAGAGGGAGTGACACAGTGGACATTGGACCACAATGGAGGTACTCAGGTTAGCTTAGGTGGGTGGCAGGAGAGTGTAATGAGGGAAGAGAGGAAGGGCCAAGAAGGTGCCCTGAGATAGGGGCTGTCACACTTCTCTTGCCGGCCTGTCCTAAAGGCAGGGACCCTGCCTTGCAATCTTCCCATCCTCTATAGCATTTGGCATGATGAGTCAGCCATACACACTGTAGTAGGCACTCAGCAAATATGGATGGAATGCCTCTTTGGGTCTTGTGAAGACCAATAAAACAAGGAGTTGTTTATCATCAGGCAAGCGGGTTGTGGGTTATTTGGACGGGAGGAAGATGTTGCTGTAGCTGTAATCTATCTTCTTTAATGGGATTTCATCGGTAGTGTTCTTTTCTACAGAATGAGAGGGGCTGCCAGGATATTTGCTTGGGTGGACATGACCCATACTGCTGGTGCCCTCTTCATGGGTTCCTCATATCAGTAATAAGATTAATTTTGACATTGCCAAGCCCCAGGAGAGAAATGGGTTGTGATTTATTCCAAGTCACTTTCATTTTTCACTCAGCATGATGTTTCACTATTAAAGAATGAACCCTGATCTAAGGTTGTCATCTTATGTATTAAACATGATTTCCGTAGTTAGTAGACTGATTTATAATTATAATTCAAAACCAACCCTTTCTCTGGTGGATTATTGCCCCTACCCCCTCTGTTTCCAGTGGGGGAATAATTGTTTGTCTAGGCTGCAAGAGTGTTTGTCATGGAAACGGAATTTTTTCATACATTTTCTGGACAAACAGTGCCATCAGATCTTTATAGAATCTGATGTTGCCATTGATCTACAGTTATCAGAGGAGCTTGTTGCCCAAACTAAATCAGACATCTTTTTTCTTAAAGCCAATGGCCCATGCCTCCTGAGGGGCTTCTAGGAACGAGAGAAACACCTGCAGGCAGGCCCCAGCTGCCGCCAGGAATGTGTGACTCGAGGCCGAGCCTCTCAGCCCTGGCTGAGTCAGTCACCTCCGGAGCTTTGTAAAAACCCTATGCGGACGCCCCACCCCAGGTGAATGAAGTCAGAATCTTTAGGCATGGAGGCTGGCATCCTTTCTTAAAAAACATTTTTGTAAGCCCCAGGTGACTAATGTGCAGCCAGAGTGAGGCCATTAAGTAATTCCTGTACCTTAATCCTGGGCAGAGCAGATGTGTCTACCTCTGCCCTGTGATATCACAGAGCCTTGGCCTGGCCTAGAGACAGCTTTGGGCTTATAGAGAACTGGGATCGCTACATCCTGCTGGTTAGCAGTAGAACTGGAAATAGAGATCCTAGCATTATATTTGTTTCTAATATAGTCCAATATTGTCCAACTCTTAAAAGAGCAAGTCATTCCAGACTGGTGAGTATGCCAGTTGCTTTAAAAAAATACCAGCTTTGCCCTGGCCGGGTGGCTCAGGTGCTTGGAGTGTTGTCCCGTAAACCAAAACATTGGGGGTTCAATTTTAGGTCAGGGCGCATATGGGAGGCAACCAATTAATGTTTCTTTTTCACATTGATGTTGCTCTCCCCCCCCCCCAGCCTTAAAACAAAGCAAAACAAAAACACACATCAATAAGGACATATCCAAGGGGAGGATTTAAAAAAATCAGCTTTAACTAATAATTGGCCTTGCATTTAAATACACTTAGTTATTGATTACACAATGTTTAGAATTATTTAAAGTGACACTTAGCTTTCTTATTGCTACCTTCTCCATATATAAAAACTAGTGACCCAGTGCATGAAATTCGTGCACATTAAAAGGGGATTAGAGGAAATATTTTAATATTGCTATTTGCCTTTTCTCTATAATAGAAGTGTCAAGAGATTAAAAAGAATTAGTAAAACGTATATGAAAATCTTCCTCCTGTCAGAGTCTGGGGTGCACCATGGAACCCAGAGTCAAGTCTTCAACCACCCACGTGCACCTCAAAATCACTCGAGACCCAAACCTGGACGGCCCCCCACTTCATTGGGCTAGATCCAGACCAGGCTGGTCCCACCCTGCCAAGCCTTGCCAGGTGGAGGGATGCAGCCTCAGGTCCCCTGGGTGCCAGGGCAGGGGGGCACGGCCTGAGGTCCCCCATCAAGCCCTGCTGGGTGGAGGAAGTGGCCTGTGATCCCCCAGCCTGGTGCCGGGGCAGGGGGCACAGCCTGAGGTCCTCTGGCCTGGTGCTGGGGTGAGGGGCATGGCCTGAGGTCCCCTGGCCCAGCACCAGGGAAGAGGGTGCAGCCTGAGTTCCTCTGGCCTGGTGCCAGGGCGGGGGGAGCAGCCTGAGGTCGCCTGTCAAGCCCTGTGGGTGGAAGGCATGACCTGAGGTCCCCTGTCAAGCCCCATGCAGGAGGTGGGTGGGGGCGCAGCCTCAGGTCCCTGCTGATTGCTCCTTAAGGCTCGTTATGGGAACTTAGCCTCAACTGTGGGTGCAAATTGACCGGAGTGATGGTCAATTTGCATATTCCTTCTTTATTATATAGGATGCCTAAGGATTCAAAACAGCACCCTTGCAGGTGAAATTAATCTCTGAGTTTTAAGAGAGCCTTCTGTAGCCAGAGTGAAGTATCCAGGGTGGTGTGCGTATGGAAGAAATTTTTGGGAAGAGTAAGTTCGATAGTTACGGTACAAGAATGAAGCGTATAAACAGAACTTTCTTATCAGAGTGAGAATGTGTGCATTGGAAGCAAATTGTAGGAGGGGACAGTTTGTGAGACTCACCTTTTCTGTGAGAACTGGATATCTGTCCCTCAGCCTCGCAGCCCGAAGGCCTTTGCAGCAGGTGGGGGTTGACGGTACAGCAAGGTGTGGGACATGGCCAGCCAGTTATCTCAGCGACCTCAGTTGTTACTCCAAGAGCATTAGATGGTTCCTTCCACGGGGGAAGGATTCAAAAGATCTCCAGATAAATTCAAATACTGCATGAGAGATGTAAAGCCAGTTTCGGGGAATCGCTGACCTCTGAACAATCTGTGGCCTTATCCTCTAGTTCTGTTAGGGTTCATTTTCTGCTTGCAGTGGTCTAGAAGGAGAAACGGTTTCCTTTACACGTAAGAGATTAGCAACAAGTTTATCTGTAGTTTTGCTCTTCAGCTGACTGGGAACCAAACCACAGTTGCTTCTAAAACCAACCCTAAGACATCTTGATCTGATGGTTCAGTATTTGGAAATCTCTGGGGCTTTTGGAACTGGAGTAAAGTTCAATCACTTATCTGATTTGTGGTTTGGAGAAGAATAGAGATCTCTCTTTCATTTTAGGAGACGATTGGCTTTATAGCCTATAGCATGCGTCCTTGGGAGTAACTTGCCGTCCTCCCACATATTATTGGCTGACTTCTATGGTTTTTCTTTTCCCCACCCTGAACCTTAAAGTGAATCAGATTATTACTAATTGCCAATGTTGCAATAATTTGAGATAAATGGAGACACCGAGATGTTGAAAGACCAGGACTGGGGATGACTGTGTTCAAAGGCATCAGGACTTCTAAACTCTCTCAAATTCTCAGGTGGGTTTTGGCATGTTTTGATCAGTTAGGGAGAGAAGAATCTTTAGCAAAGCCTGAGGAGAAGACAAGGGCCTGGTAAATCATGCCTCATCACACTTCTGAGCTTCCAACCCAGTGTTTCTCCTTCATAGAATCAGGTACTGATGGCAGGAGAAATTTAATGACTTGCCCAGAGCCCGAGCCAGAACATATATTTCTGTTCCCAGTCTCATCTTTCAGCTTCATTCACCCAAAAATCATCTGTCAAGCATGTGCCAGGCTTGTGGGGATACCTGAGGAACTCTTGGTTTTTTTTTGTTTTTTTTTTTTAAATATATTTTATTGATCTTTTACAGAGAGGAAGGGAGAGGGATAGAGAGTTAGAAACATCAATGAGAGAGAAACATTGATCAGCTGCCTCCTGCACACTCCCCACTGGTGATGTGCCCGCAAGCAAGGTACATGCCCTTGACCAGAATTGAACCTGGGACCCCTGAGTCCACAGGACGACGCTCTACCCACTGAGCCAAACCAGTCAGGGCGAACTCTTGGTTTTTTAACTTGGAATTATGTGAACACAGGATAGGCCAAGGATTGATCAGCGGGCCTGAGCAGGGGAGTGTGGGCTCAGAATTGTAGGGAATGGCCCTGGACAGGGCCTGGGCACACTGCCAGGCCAGCCTTCAGGAGGCATGGTTATGGAACCTGCCATATTTCCCCTTGTGTTGTACAGTTTCTCTGCTAGATGGTTAACTCCTTGGAGGCAGGAGTGTTACAAGCCTTGAGGTTCCAGTACCTTATCGTAACAGGACCCTTCTTTCTGTGCATCTGTAGATTAAAAGAGAGAGTCCAGTCCCGGGAGTGGGGTTGAAGTAAGTGATTTTGCAAGTAGGTTGAACATAGACAAGTCAGCCAACAGGAAGAAGTGTGAAACAGGGAGTGCCTAGAAGAGATTGATAACTTGTCAGCCTGCATGAGTAATGCGAGACCGTGATCCAGCAACTCAGCCTTACTGTATGGTTACTCTTACTGTGGCAACAGTAGCTTGAAATTAACTGCAGGTACTGGGGAGATGGAGCACCCGGTGGATAAAAGAACAGAAGGAGGCATGTTCTACTCTTGGAGCCTCCAAATCTGTGCCTGGTGGCTGGTCAGAGACCCTTGGAAGAGGGTCTCATAAAAAAAAGATTTTGTGTTGGAGTTTGTTTTATAGGCCATACTTTGTATAATAGTCTTACTACTAAACTTTCCCATGAAATTTTGGTGTGTTGTACTCAGCTATAAGCCAGCATCAGTCCAGCATTGGTATAAAATAAAACACCAGAGAAGACTCACCTAGGGTGTGAACACAGAGTGTGTCTTGTGTATCAAACTTCACCCCAGGGGAACATTGTTTTCTCCAGATTTGCTTTGCAAGGTTGTGTACAGCACCTCTTCCTTCCCTTTCTGTGAGCTGCACAGGTAACAAGACACGCAGGGAAGATTCTGATTTTTGTGGCTCGCTGTATGAGCACACACTTGGCTTTGGCAGCCCCACCCCACCTTGTCCCATTACCCTTTCTGCTTTGTCTCCCTAGTAGCACTGGCCTACTAAGTCATCAAACACAGTAAATTACCATCTGTCTCAGGGCCTTTGCACAGGCTGTTCCCTCTGCCCAGGAAATTCTTTCCTTCCTCCCCTTCTTCCTTTAGATCTTAATTCAGATGTCACTCCTTCAGGAAAACCTTTGACACTGATCCCACAACCCCCAACTCAAGACCAAATCGGCTTCTCCTGTTATGCTCTCATGGGTACCTGCATATCTCTTTCATAACACTTACTGCAATTTGTCATTTTGTTTGTCTGGTTCTTTGACTCCTATGGTCCCTTATTAGATCATAAACTCCATGAAGACAGGAATCAGATCTCTGTTGTGATTAGATCCTAGTGTCTTGCACAGTTCTTGATTAATCATCATAATAATTGACATTTACATGGCACTCACTGTATACTAGGTACTGTTCTTAGAACTTTATGTATATTAATTCTATTAACTCTCTCAACAATCCTTTCAAGAAGTATTATTATTATTCCTATTTTACAGGTGAGAAAATCAAGGTGACTGCCCAGGGTGGTCTGGCCCCAGAGTCTGCCCTTCTAACAAACACATTAAACTTCCTTGAAGCTTAACAAACATAAGTGTGTTTTCAGATAATCTAATAAAAGAGTAATATGCAAATTAGCCAGCACTCCGAGGCACCTAAGCCACGCCCACCAGCCAATCAGAGTGGCTGTATGCAAATTAACCCAGCTGAGATGGCAGCCAGCAGCCACGGAGCTAGAGTAAACAGGGGGCTTCCGTTGCACCAGGAGTAAACTGCCTGCTAGGCCAGCCCGGGCTCTGCTAAATGTAACAGTGTTTCAATTATAGAAGCCACAGACCTGAAGAAAACAGGAGGCTTCGTGCCTGCCTAGGCCTCAGCTCAAAGCAACAGCGTTTCAATTATAGAAGATAAATAAACCCCAGAAATCTGATTCCATCCAGCCTCGCTGGGACTTTGGGTCAATGGGAGCTGTGGTCAGCCTGAAAATGGCCCTCAGCTCTTCACCCAGTCTGGCCACACCCCCATGGAGTGAGGCTCCCCACTGGGGGGCTTGGCCAGCATGCAAACAGCCATCAGCCCCTCACCCAGGCTGGCCAGGCATGCTAGCAGGTGGACATCCCCCAAGAGGTCCCAGACTGTGAGAGGGCACAGGCCAAGCTGAGGGACCCCTCCGAGTGCACAAATTTTTGTGCACTGGGCCCCTAGTCACATATAATCCAGCATGTAAAATGTAGTGCCGTTGGGTAAAAATCTTTTCAGCAGTTATTTCTTCATCCTTCTTCTTTTTTTAAAAATCCTTCTTCCTTCTTAAACATCACAAGCCAAACATATTTTAATCTTTTCTTAATTGTTCCATATACCATCACTGTCTGCCCATGAGGGGAGCAGATGAGGAGCAACTGAGGTTTGAGTCAGAGCAGATAGTCAGGTTTTTGAGTTTGTTTATTTTCCGATGGTATCTTTGGCTTCCCCACCAATTTCTTCAATAAGATGTCTTCCCTGGTACTTACATAATTCTTGTCTTTGGAAGTCTCAATGTTTATTTTACTGCCTTAGCAGTTAAAGAGATGTTGTTCAAAAGAAGAAACAGATTGGGAAGCTTAGCCAACTTCCCCCATAATTCAGATGCCCATGTAAGCTGCTTTTCTAACCTGGAGTAATTGGCAGTAAGATTGGACCTCCAGACGAGGCAGAAGCCTGACCAGGATGGTAACTTTAGGAAGAGCGATCCCTGGGAAAATGGAGCCTGTTGGTACAGAGTGTGTGTCCTGTAAAAGCACGTCCCTCCCCCATCCCGGTCCTGGACAGCCATTTCTCCTTTCTCAGGAGGGAGTTCCTCGCTCCTTGGTGTCTGGAAGGGCTTCTTCCCTGAATCCAGAGGCTTGCTATCTCCTTGTTGGGCATTCTTTTCTGCTTCGGTTTCCTGCCTACCTCTTGATAAGCTGGAGGAAGCAGCGTAGCTTGGTCCCAGCCAGTCCACTTGCCCTGCTCAGCCTTCACTTGTCCCACTCTAGACTGAGTTGTGCCAACACAGTTTTCCAAGCATTTTCTTATCACTTCCTATCTCTGTCCAAATGTGTGAGAATTGCATAGAGGTTTTTACATGGGCTTCTCAGAGGAGCCTAGAAAATAGAAACTTATGCTAAAATCATGGAAACCTGGTGGCATAAGATTTTTTTCTCACGTGAAAAAAATCAATATTCAGACCCCTGTTTCCTTTTTTTGTGAGCATATAACCTGCTAAGTGAAGCAGTCTTGACATAGTGCTTGAGGCTCATCAGCATGTTTGATCATTAAAATGGTCTTTGCTGTTCGAAGGACTTGTCCTGTGCTAATCAGTAATGTGTGTTTCCTTGGCATTGGCTTTGAAAGAATGACTTTCTTCATCAAAGGAATTGGCAGAGGCTACTATGTCATCATCATCATCAAAGAGCATTAAAAAAAAACCATTAGAACTGAGCTGGATAACTGTATCGCAAGAATTTTTTTTATGGTAGTTAAGGCCTTTGACTTTCTGTGGTTGTATTCCCACCCACTTAGAACTACAGTGGGATCTCAGGAATTTTTACCCAGACATTTTTTTAAAGACCCCACCCTGTATAATTTGCAGTGCCTTTTGGTATATTGGGTGTCTGTGTAGAATCTACAGTTTACATTTTGGCCTCACCCAAAAGATCTTATCCCCCCTTCCCTCAGGGCAGCGTGCTGTTCTCCTTCCTCTCTAGCAGGATTCCGAGGGGGCTCCAGGCCTGAAATAATGTAAGCTTACGGTTCTCAGAGAACCATGATTTAAAGTATTGAAATTACAGTGTGGTGTGGTGGGCAAAAGACCAGACAGAAAGGCGGAGACCTTGGTTCCAGTCCTCTGTCTACAGTTAACTGTCTGTGGTACCTTGGGCAAGTCACTTCACCTCTCTGGGCCTTGACGTCTACGAAATGAGACGGTCAGGTAAGGTGATCTCTTCAGCCCTTTTCATCTCTAAAATTATATATTCCAGAAGTTGTAAACAGTTCTACAGTTTGATCTGTGTTGTATGGAGCCATATGGACTTAATGACTATCTAGCTCATTTGCAACAGGAAGGCAGTATGGTGTACTGGGCCAATAGGGAAGTCGGTAATCCTCAAATGAACTTCAAACAATGGGGATTCTGACAAGGGGAAGTCCAGGTATCTTCTCTTATGAAGCTTGGCAACATCTGGCAAGCATGGATGGCAATTATGTCATAAATGCAGTTGTTTGTAGATAACTTTTATTTGACTAGAGCATTTATCCACTTTCTACTTGACCCCTTCCACTCTCCTATCCCCAAAAGAAATCCCTAACTAAGGGTAAAGAACAAAATTGACAGATTCTGATGAGTTGCTATTATCAGGACTGAAAAATTTGGTATCGAATCGAGCCTTTTTCCCCATAGGGTTTTTGTTTGAGGACTTCTTAACAGTAGGTTTAACTGCAAGATTAAATTGGTCTTCTTGTAGGAATTATTAGTCTAAGTCAGACCTCCATTAGTTTAGTTTTATTTTTATGATGCTGCTGTCCCATTAAGGTAAATGAGCCTAGTAGAGTTCTCAGTTTTTACAAGATCTGAACTACTACTGTTGCCTTTTAGTGAAGACAACAGCATAGTAGTGGCAATACTCGCATTCTAAATCTCAACCACTAAATGATTGTGAAAGCTTGAGTTTTAGTTTTCATAACCAATGAAATGTTTAGAAACCTTAGGGATTTGATGCCACCCTAAGCACAGGGCTTATTTCCTTGACCACAGAGCGCCTTTCATGCCTGAACGTATTTCCTCCTTCCATGGTGTCAATATAAGTTGATGGCAGAGGGACCGTGAAGACAAACATAACAGCTGGCTATTTGGACTTAGACACAGCCTGGGGCTC
The DNA here is from genome assembly GCA_004026665.1 of Murina feae. Lineage (NCBI taxonomy): Eukaryota > Metazoa > Chordata > Mammalia > Chiroptera > Vespertilionidae > Murina > Murina feae. Next base: position 26,063 of record PVJC01007253.1, on the reverse strand, counting down.
CCAAACCAGTGGGTGAAATATAGTTACCTGTTGTGAAACTAGCACACTTTGCACTCAGGAATAAAGTGAATTTATGAGGAACCTTTTATCAGGCCCGTTAAAGGAATAGCCTAAACCAAAGAATTGTAACTGTCTTGGGTGGTGGTTAATTACGCCACACAAGAATGGCCACAAATACTAGTTTTACTCCCTCAGTTGCTTAGTTTGGAAACCACACAAAGCTGTTCAGTTAGGCCTTGCCCTTTACTGCATCCCAAGCAGACACTTGACACCCATCCAAAGCAAATGTCATGGTTACCTTTATTGATCTAACGTCCGGAAACATAACAGCTGATAGGCTGGTTAGAAGGAACTAGTATTTGGTTGATGAATTATTGCTGACTTACACTCAAGTAAATTAAGTATAACAGAACTTGGACTAGTTCTGTAATAGACTGAAATCATTAAAACATAGGCATAATTTAACAAGAAAAGTCTCTTATTATCACCAATGTTTTAATTCTTTTTTCTCTAGCTTTTTACCAGGCTTTTAAAATTTTTTAAATCGTTTTTATTTTTCAATTACAGTTGACTTGGCATGCAATATTATATTAGTTTCAGTGATTAGACGTTATATAACTTAATAAGTGATCATCCCAATAAATCTTGTACCCATCTGACACCATACGTACGTAGTTATTATAATATTATTGACTGTATTCCCTATGCTATAGTTTATATCCCCATGACAATTCTGTAACAACCAATTTGTACTTCTTAATCCCTTCACCTTTTTCACCCATTCCGCCAACCCTCCTTTTATTTGCAACCATCAAAAGGTTCTCTGTATCTCTTCTGCTTTTCACTTATTTTGTTTTTTAGATTTAATTGTTCATAGATATGTAATTGTTTCCATTTTATTGCTCATAGTTTTTGTCTTTTTTTCCTTCTTCTTAAAAAGACTCTAACATTTCATGTAATACTGGTTTGGTGCTGATGAACTCCTTTAGCTTTTTCTTGTCTGGGAAGCTCTTTATATGTTCTCTAATCTTTATCCCAGTTCAGTAGACGGGAGACTAGCCAATGAGTTTTCTGTGTCACTGTGTACAGATGGCTATATAGACATCTCCATAAATGGAAGAGTGGACTTTATTGTTGGGTCAGGTGTGTAAATGAGTTTGGAGTTGGGGAGCAGGGTGTGATTAGAATAAAAATTAGAATAAAAATATCTAACAGGCCTTTACATTAGAAACCTTCAAAAGTAGGTCTCTGTTTAGCCTGTTCTGATCAGTCTGAGGCTTATACTCATGTGGGCTCTATTTTTCAACAAGAGATCTTTATGTAATGGGTGTATACTGGCATTTACTGGCATTGATTTTAGCCTCTTTGGTGAATTCTAGACAGCTTTTTGGCCATCACTGGGCATAGTCTTCTATTATGTGATCAAATGGCATTAGAAAGACAGTACTCTGCTAGGTACTTGTAAAGCCGCCAGAATCGCAAATAGCCAGGCTTTGTTGAAGTTTATAATCTGAAGAAGTTACTATTGCTGCAAATTGAAGAATTGTAGACACCTATGTCCTTTTTTGAATATCATTTAGTGCCTGCCAAGGACTATATTACAGAATAATAATTTAGGGTACTTCCTGCTAAATTAACGTATTACTGCACAAAGTGTGTGTGTGTGGAATCCAAAAAGTGTTATACTGGTATCTCTTAAAATCAGCTCATCCACCCTGTGGCTTTCACTAATTAAAGCCAGGAGAACAATGCCCTTCTCACCTCCGAGCATTATTGCTAAGTTAATAATTATAAGCTTTTGATTCCTTGGCACGTTCTAATCCATTTTAAATCTATTATTCTACATTTGGTGACATGCAGCTTTAATTCTCAAGAATTCTTGTGTTCTAAGTATAAAACATTTCTTGGAAATCTTTCTTACGCAATCCTTCCCTTTCGTGCTCACCTGCTCTAAGTACGGTATTACCTGTAACACCATAACGTGTCATATTCATTAACCAAAAGGAACTTGAAGTCGCTTTAACTTTGCTTTATGTCTGAGGCCAGCTGTCCAGTGGCTTTGAGCGTTGGCCAGGAGACCCTGCACTGTAGAAGGCACACGGGGTATTGATGGCCGGTTGTTCCAGGAATTTAGGTACACATTACATTGTGTAATGGTACTCTATGGAAGCATGCCAATATCCTTGCTAGATTTCTAGTTTGGTTTGGAGAAATGGTTTTCTTAACCTTAAATAAATAAAACTAAAGTTAGGATTATGCAATATAACAGTAATCCAATGGAAGTAGAGGAACAATTATTTGGGGGGAAAAAACAACACACACACAACATTCCCTGAACAAATCCTGGCTGGTGCGGTACTACTGAAAGGGGGAAAATAATTTTTCAGCCAGATGATTGATTCTGATGTTATTTTGGAAACTGGTCTGTTGGAGTGGAGGTAGGAAGGGGAGAAGATTCACAGAAGATATTTTTATTTTAACTATTTTTACTTATTCTACTAAACCAGCACTACGTGTTGTCATGTAAATTGAACTTTCTTGGGTTTGATTCAGTCAATCTGTATGCCACCTGAGAAGTGTATGACTCTCCTGTTCCAGGGGAGGGGTCTCTGTAGGTGTGTGCACACCTTTTTCCTGGGGTAGGACGCACCAGGTTGGTAAAGAGATTCATCAGGTCTAGATCCCTCTGGAAAGCTGGGTATGAAGACACATGTGTGCATGGCACCACTTCTTCCCACTGACTGCGAGATGAGCGTTCTGTGCTATTTTTATTAACCTTATTTCTGGCCTTTGTTATTAGGGTGGTCAGTTAGTTTGTGGACTGACTGTTTCTTGAAATGTGAGTCTGAACATTAAGACTTGCATCTCTTTAGAAAATGCAGCATTTCTGAAAACCCTGAGTTGCACTGGCCTTTCTGGTGCCCTGAATCTTAGAGCAGCTGGCAGTGGGCTCCCTGCCATTCTTCCTTGAGGGGCAGAGGGTGAATGGAAATGAGCAGTCACTTCAATGACAGGCACAGCAGCAAAACCAAGCCCTGGGCTCTGCTGGTGGTTCCCTCCCGCCACGCGTGAGTGGCCTCCTGGCCTGACCAGCCCCAAGTACTCGTTAGAAATGGGTGGGTTTTTGCTAGAGGCTGTTTCATTTGTCTTTGTGCTGCTTAAACACATCACGCCCCTTGTGTCCATAATTCACTTTATCAAAGACTTTTTCTAACCAAAAATTTCAGAACTCGTTTTAGAAAAGATTTTTTTTTTTAATATTTTATTGACTTTTTAAGAGAGGAAGGGAGAGGGATAGAGAGTTAAAACATCGATGAGAGAGAAACAACAATCAGCTGCCTCCTGCACACCTCCCACTGGGGATGTGCCCGCAACCAAGGTACATGCCCTTAACCGGAATCAAACATGGGACCCTTATAGTCCGCAGGCCGGAGCTCTATCCACTGAGCCAAACCGGTTAGGGCAGAAAAGATTTTTTTAAACCTGAAATATAAGGAGTTAATACAAGAACAGCTAACAGTTTGCTAAGTTTAGAATATTGGAGAATGAAACTTGTCGGCAACCGACCTTTTAATCATCTGTGTGAGTTCCTTGGGAGTTGCTTGCAGGTCTTTGCAGTGAAGGCAAAATGGGTGGTGCATCTTCAGAACTGGTGTAGCTGCTTTATAATCAGAACATAGAACATGAGGCTGCAGCCCGGCAGCGGCGTTGGTTTTCACGGGAGGGAGCTTGGTAAAGTCCTGGCTGGCCAGGCCGGCAGTGAGGGCTGCTTTACCACTCACCCAGCCCAAGTGAAATAAGCCGTTTGACCAGCAGCCACTTCCCCAGCATCTTCTGCCCTGAATCGCCAGCCCTCTAGTCTAGAGGTGTTTCCTAGAATTACCTTGGGGTCACCTTGTGTGAGATGATGTGTGTCACACTTCTGTGAGGACTGACCAGCTAATCGGTGTCTAGTTTTAGGCTAGACCACATTACCTGCCACTGTCGTTCTTACCCTCTGCAGTGTTACTGTGCCTACTTCTTAGAAGCCACCATCAGAACCAGGAATATGTACTTCAGTAGTTTGATAAATGAGTCAGATTCCAGGTAGTCAGCCTGCCACAGGTCTGCAGCATCAGCATTTTCTTTCCTTTGTCAGGCTCTCCGGAAACTAGTGTGTCTAATTACAGGGTCCATTGCCGTTTCGTCCGTCGTAGAGAAACAGGAGCATTGATGACTGACGTACCTGGGTGCAGGGAATGTGCAAGTTCATTACTGGGAAGCATGTGTTTAGATGTTCAGATACACGTAGGTTTTGGCTCTGCTCAGTATTGCAAAAGGCATATAGAAGCTTAATTCGTGTTAGTTTTAGCAACTGTATTGAAAGCAGGTGTATGCATGCTTCAAAAAATGCCAGGCGTGAAGAGCCAGACATTTTGTAATATTAATTTGCCTTCTGAGAGAATGACACTGTCTCTAATTTGAAACAGCCGAGAGCCTTCAAAGAAGAGGAAAACCTGCCGGTTGTGAGAGGGTTTGTGATGTCACTGTGGATGTTGTGATTAACTGTGAATGCTTTCAGTTGCCAAATTCAACATCTAGCCCAAGCTGGTGTTTTTGAGATTTAAAATATATATATATTTTATTGATTTTTTACAGAGAGGAAGGGAAAAGGATAGTTAGAAACATCGATGAGAGAGAAACATCCATCAGCTGCCTCCTGCACATTCCCCACTGGGGATGTGCCCACAACCAAGGTACATGCCCTTGACCGGAATCGGACCTGGGACCTTTGAGTCCGCAGGCCGACGCTCTTTCCACTGAGCCAAACCGGTCAGGGCTATTTTTGAGATTTTTTAAAAGACCATGTTATGTGATTAGTGTTTCATTTCAGTTCACCAACCAACCATAGACAATTGCTCTTCCTGTGGTTTCCAGGCAGCTCAGACAGGCAGCTGGCTATTGTTTCCACGCTAGCCCTGAAGCAGCACTGATATATTTTATCTAATATTAGCCCCTTTCACACTGTCTTGCCAGGAGACCTGTGTTTCTTAGCTTCGGTGCCTTGTTTGGTGGATGTTAATGATCCAAGGTGGTCAAGCTGCTTCACATCCTGAGATGGAAAGTGCTTCACCTGGGACTTAGGAGCTTGCGAAGCTCCTTTAAATTCTAGCCTCTCTTCCACCTGCTAACTTGTCCATCTCCTTCTACCTTGTGAAAAATTCATTACTGATTAGGTGATCCTATTATAGAAAACTAGTGGCCCAGTGCACGAAATTCCTGCACATTAAAAGGGAATTAATTAGAGGAAATATTTTAATAAATTTGCTATTTGCCCTTTCTCTATAATAGAAGTGTCGGAGATTAAAGAAAATTAGTAAAACGTATATAAAAATCTTCCTCCTGTCAGAGTCTGGGGTGCACTATGGAACCCAGAGTCAAGTCTTCAACCACCCACGTGCACCTCAAAATTGCTCGAGACTCAAACCTGGACGGCCCCCCTTCATTGGGCTAGATCCAGACCTGGCCAGTCCCACCCTGTCAAGCCCTGCTAGGTGGGAGGGTGCAGCCTCAGGTCCCCTGGGTGCCAGGGCAGAGGGGCATGGCCTGAGGTCCCCCATCAAGCCCTGCTGGGCAGAGGGAGTGGCCTGTGATCCCCCAGCCTGGCGCTAGGGCAGGAGGCACAGCCTGAGCTCCCCTGGCCCAGCACCAGGGTGGAGGGCACACCTTGAGGGCCACTGTCAAGTCCCGCTGGGTGGGGGGCACAGCCACAGGTCCCCTGGCCTGGGGCCAGGGTGGGGGGCATGGCCTGAGGTCCCCCGGCCTGGCACCAGGGAAGAGGGTGCAGCCTGAGTTCCTCTGGCCTGGTGCCGGGGCAGGGGGAGCAGCCTGAGGTCCCCTGTCAAGCCCCATGCAGGAGGTGGGTGAGTGCACAGCCTCAGGTCCCTGCTGATTGCTCTTTAAGGCTTGTTATGGGAACTTAGCCTCAGCTGTGGGTGTAAATTGACCAGAATGATGGTCGATTTGCATATTCCCTCTTTATTATATAGGATTTAGAAAATGGGAGAAAAGGCTATTGCAATAATCTAGCAATATTTTCATCTTTTTTTCTCCATTTTCATTTGCTCTGTCTATATGTGTGTGTGTGTGTGTGTGTGTGTGTGTGTGTGTGTGTGTTAGGACTGTATGGGTTGTGAGTGACAGGAACCTAGTTCTGAGCAAAGAGGGGCATTAATTGTGAGGATTGGGTGTCTCTGAGCCCAAGGCAGACAAAACAATCTGTCCATATAATTATAACCAGTTACATTAACTTTTGGATTCAGCCCAGCCAGTGTGGCTCAGTGGTTGAGCATGAACCCATTCCCAGTCAGGGCTTTCAGGCTCGATACCCAGTAGGTATTATTATTGATATTTTTCTCTCTTCCTCTCCCTCTATCTGAAATCAATAAAAATGTATTTTAAAAAATTTTTAGATTTTTTATTTTTCATGTGACAATGAATACAAGCATTTTTCTGTATTGTTGTAGCTTTTTCCACATGCTGTTTTAATGACTACATAATGCTTCCTTGAGTGTGTGTTACAATTTATTTCAGCCATTTAGATATTATTGGAAATTCAGACCTTTCTAGTTTTTTGGGGGGATTTTTTTGTATTTATAAAATGGGATGTAATGAGTATCTTTGTGCACAGAGCATTTTCCATATCTGGAATTATTTCTTCAAGATATAGACATGGAATTACAGGACCAAAAATATGAGCACGTTTATACTTTCCAGAAAGACTGCACTAACAATTTTCATCACCACCACCAAGTGAATGTCACTACCTTTGGCTAGCTTCTTTAAAAAAAAATGTTTTTAAAATTTCATTGAGCATAAAATGTGCATTTTTATTTTAATTGTATTTTGAGTATAAGTGAGGAGTAACTTCGGTTATATTTTTTATGCATTTTTTATAACATGTCTCTTTTGAAGTCTTGGTGTTATTACATAAACTCATTATAGAGTGGGAGCTGTTTTCCTTATTTTCCTTTAAACATCCCCCTAATTCTTTGCCCTTCAAAATTTCATAAGTATGTATGGGTGTGTGTGGGTGTTGGCGTTCTTCTTTATCAGTCTTGCAAGATCTTGGCCAAGTTTTAGAAAGTGATATATAACTAAGAGAAGGAAGTCAGTTAGAAAGCTGAGCGTACTTTCTACCTCCGGTATTATTTCAAAATCCCTGTTCTTGTCATGTTAGGTCATAAGCCAGTCCCTCTGGAGCGAGGATTGTCACTTAGAATAGGTGACCTGGGTCCTAGTCCTGAATCAGCTGTTGTCCAGACAGGTGCCCTTGATGGGAACCTAGGCCTCATCTTCAGTTTCCTCATCGCTAAGCTGGTGGGTTTTAGAACCTTTCGGGGATGGAGGTCTCTGGTGGTACAGCCTCCGGTGGAGAATCATGTTGACCAGGAAGGTTCTTCTCCATCTCATTGCAGATTTTTGGAAGTCCCAGCACAGTGACGCTTCCTGAAACCTTGCTGTTTGTGTCAACTCTGGATGGAAGTTTGCATGCTGTCAGCAAGAGGACAGGCTCAATCAAATGGACTTTGAAAGAAGGTAATTTGGATTTGGTCTTTGGGTGACATGGACATGTGCTCAGCTGCTTCCAAGAAAACATTCCAGAAAAAGAGAAAAACAGTTATATGTTATTTAATAAAAATAATGGAGTCAAGGAGAGGATAGGGTTCAAAGGTATGTTCACAGCTTAGATTGTGATTATCTGCTAAGTACATCCGTTGAAGAGGCACTGGTGGGCTGTGTGTGTTTTTTTTGTTTTCTTTGCTTCTGTCCAGATTTCATGTTTAAAGGGCTCTAGGCTTTTCTATTAATAGTTCTGGCTTGGTCTTTACAAAACACATGCTGCATTAAATTTTTTTGTTAAGTTCTAATAATTAAAATCTTGTAATCATAATTACAAGAAGATATCTTCTCTAACCACAAATGACTCATTGCTTTTATAGAGGCTGGAATAATTGAGGGCTGTAAGATTTGACATTCATCCAAGTTGGCCACTTGATTGCTTCTCTCTACATGGAGGGAAGTAGAAGATGGGACCTGTTTCTCCTTTCGTAACCTCCCACAGTTTATGGTCTTGTCTTCCTGGTGATAGTGGAGTCCTACAGCTGGGAAACTGTATTCGATTTCCCACGTAATCTTCCCAGGTAAAGCCATGCAAATCCTGGGATTTGAGGCTTTCCGTGTCATCTCTGTTATTCTGTCCAGTAATGATCCTCACTTGGCCCTAGATGAGGGCCTGACCAGCCTGTTCTCTTCCGTCACTAATCCGTGACTCATTATTGTCATGAGCACAGCAAGTATTTTTCCTTCCTTAATAAAATGTCCCCAAATAGTATTTTAGATGGGAAAACAGGGGCCTGTGTCAGAGGCCACATGTCATCTCGTCAGTGCACAGCAAACCTAGTTACCATGCATAGAGGATGGCAGCTGAGGCCCTACAGACTGCGCTGCCGCACCTGGCGCTGTCCTGCTCAGATCAGCAGGGGCTTTAAGCAGCAGAAAGGACCAGCTCTCAGGAGTCAGTGGCCACAAGAAGATGGCAGAGCTGGGTTTTGGCACTGCATTACGGGATGTTCTCTGTACCGTCCCTCATTCCTGTGTAAGCCTTTTACTGCTTAAAAAAAAAATCAGAGTTGTTGAAATTTCACAATTTCGGATTTTGCCTAAAGATGGAAATCAACAAGGTGCAAAAGGATTGGAATAAGCATTTTTACTCTTGGGTTAAGGCTAGTCCCTTAGTTGCAGTATTCCTAGGCAGGACTTTTTGCCCCGAGGACACTTCATTCTTCTGCTCCGCTATTTCCTGTATGTATTGTTTTAAATTGATCTTCTCCAAGTCTTACTGTCTAGAAGTTGCCTCAGCTGTATTGGGCACAACGGTGTCCTGCCTTATGTTTGTTGCTTAGCCAAACATAAGAATCAATCTGTTCTCTCCTGTAGTTTAGAGCTTAAAGACTTAGCCTCTTTTTTACTTAATTGAACATGTGTTTACAGAACCTAGTCTGGAAAGATACTCTGTGGGCCCAAAGAAGAAAAAGGCAGCACTTGCCCTCAGGGAGCCCACAGTTGGGCAGGAAGAATTTCCGCATAGATCGTGTTGTGACCCCTCACAGAGGTCCTAGGATCTGCTGGAGGGAGGGGACCAGGAAAGCTGGGATGTTGGAGCTGAACCTTGGTAGGTAGATTGGATTCAGTCCGGAGAAGCGAGGCCTGGGGAGGAGGTAAAAGGCACTTACAGGAAGAATTAGAGAAATCTGATTAAGGTCTAATAATCTCAGTATTTACTGTTCTCTAAGTCTCATTGTTTTTCTTCAAATAAACTGGCTTGTTTTAGTGAAATTTAGCCCTGTCTACCAGTAGCCTCAATATATATTTCTTTACAAAGATTACAGGTGTTAATATGGAGACCCTGAGCTTTCAGTTCAATTTTATTATTATTTTAATATTTTTATTGCTTTCAGAGAGAAAGGGAACAGGAGAGATAGAACATCAATGATGAGAGAGAATCATTGATCCGCTGCCTCCTGCACACCCCACAGGGGATTGAACCCACAACCCAGGCAAGTGCCCTTGACCAGAATCGAACCCAAGACCCTTCAGTCCGAAGCTCTATCCACTGAGCAAAACCAGCTAGGGCTAATTTTATCTTGCAGTTATAATCAGAGATTTCAACATTGGTATTTGCAAACCATTAACACGTAAATAGATTATAAGTGTTGAGATACTATTCTAGGCCCTGAGGATACAAGTGAAGGAAACAGACAAAATCCTTTTCTTCATAAAGCTTTTATGCTGTGGGGAAACAGATAAGGAAATAAATAACACTTAAGAGCTCTGGAGAAAAATAAAACAGGGATGTGGAGTAGGGGGTGCCAGGCTGTTGGGGTCAGGGTGGAAGGGGCTGCAAGTTTAAACAGGGACAGCCCCCCTGAGAAAGAGCTCAAAGAACCCAACCATGCTGACACCTGGTCTTCGACTTCTAGCCTGAAGAACTGAGGAATAAATACTAGGCTAGGGTATTTGGTTACGGCAGCCCCAGCTGACTAAGACACCCGCCTCCGCTGTGCAGGATCAGCAGGTGCTGTGTTGAGACTGAACTGATGGGGCCAGGAGGAAGCAGGAGACCAGGTGGAGGCTACCGCCCCAGTCCAGGCAAGGAAGGCCGTGGGCTTGGGCTTGCACAGTTGTGGGCAAAGTCAAATGGAAAAACCTTGCCGATGCAAACAGACAGCTTTAACTCATCCAACTGGGGTCCTGCAGAATATTATACCTGTTACTCCATTTCACGGTTTCCTAACTGTTTACTTGTTTCAGGGGCCAACAAGCTGGGGAGTGTTGTTGTTTTTTCTTTCCACAGAGTGGTTTTGGCAGGTGCTTTTGTTCCTCACCCAAACACATGTTGCTGTTCCCAGAAATGGAGATTTCTTACACCGTCGTGGCAGACTGCATCTAGTGCAGAAAAGGTTTTACTTGTTTTCCGACTCTGAGTTGCCTTCCGATGTACATTAGCTGTGATCTTTCTAAGCTGTGATTTTTGTAACGGTAGTACCTGCTGCTGTCCGTCTGTCTCTGAAATATCACCAGTGCAGATGGCTGAGTATGTTTTATTTCTGCACTTTCTGCCCAAATGCAAACAGAGAATATTGCCCTCATGCTTTCTGTTGGGTTGGTTTTACGAAGCTCGCTTCGGCTTGCTGAGGTCCTTGCAGAGGACTCTCTGGGGTTGCCAGCTCTGGTTTGCGGCTTCTTGCACTCGATTTGAGGTGCCAGGTAACTGATTTTGGGGCAGGCTCCTGCTCATCCCAGGTTACTTGCTTGTTTCCTCAAGCAGCTGAGCCCTTTCCTCAATTGGGGGTTGGAGGCACTTCCTGCTGGTGGTGTGAATTTTTGCTTACATTTGTCTTCCTGCTTGAATCTCTAACTCCTTGAAAGGGGGATCTCTAGACAGCCAGGGATGCTCAGGAAATGTCAGAGGCACCTGATGCCAACTCGAGTTCCAGAACCCTTCTGACTAGACGTCCTTCAGGAGCCCTGAAAAGCAGATGAGACTTGACTTTGCCTCTGCAGGACACTCGCCCGCCACTCGTGCCATCGTCACATCGGTTTCCAGTTGCAGTTTCTAACCTGAGTTCACACGGCTTTTGCAGGAGGCCCTGCCCTCCTTCAGGCTGTGTGCCTCTGGAAGTGTCCTACTTCTGCGTGCAGAGGTGTGATGGAAACGTGAGAAGGGAAGTTGTGGGAAGGGTTGACATTTTGTTAATGGCCCTAATCTCTTTTCGCCTAAGAAACCTTCTAGGGTTCAGATACGCATCACCACCTTTCTACTTTATCGGCCAAGCACAGAAAAGTGTTTGTTCTCCATGGTCTTGGAAGACTGAAAATTAAGTTTCACAAGAAGGGACATGAGAGGGTCTGTTTCTGCTTTTGAGGATCTTGGAAACGTGTTTTCTGTATTTTACTCTTTGTCATGGAAGATTCTAAACATAAGCAGACATAGAGATGATTATATAATGAATGCTCGTGTACCCGTCACTCAGCTTCAGCCGTCACCAGCTGGTGTCCAGTCTCATCTGTTTCCACTCGCAGCCTCCCTCGCGCTCGGGACTGGCTTCGGAGCAGCACATCTCCCATTGTGGAGATACCTCTCCTCCAGCAGCCACCGCACGTAGCACAGAATTCAGCTTCAGTGGGTAGTCTTTGCTGCATTACTTGGTGTGCATCAGAGCACAGTTGTAAATGTTGAAGTGCATGAATCAAACTCCTTTTTATATTTGCCGTGACTTCGTTATCCTTTTGTTCATCCTGGGATGCTGTGCAGCGTTTGATGGCACTCCCATCACTCAAGAATGAATTCTGCGAATTAGGACATGCTGAGAGGCGTTTGGTCATAAGTCATAGTATTGAATTGCCTTATCCTCCCCCTTTAATTTCCTTCGCAACTGATTGTACCATTCAGTGTGCGTTTTTAGGTCTGACTGCTGCCAAGGTGAGTGAGAGCCTAGTAGTAGTCGGCTGCCTGCAGTATGGGCGGGTTTTTAGGTTACGTTGATATCTCCCCACGGTCGTCTTCGTCACACATGACATTAGATGACTGGCAGAGGTTACCTGTCAGAAAACCTGTTACATCCTCTCTCTGATGAAATTGGGATTTTGAGACGCTTTTGAGTGGGTGTCTATTTTTAAATGTTCTCCTCATACAAGCTGAATTTTGAGAAATGTTTTGAGACTTTCTTCCCCACAGTTAACAACTGAATACGTGTGAGAGTGTAGATTCCAGAAGTATTTTCCTCTGGAGGGAGCAATGAGCTGCCACTGGGGAGAAGTAGTCCCTAATCGCCTCACCTGAGCACGAGAAACATATTTGGGAGACGAATTTTGAGTTAAGGGAGGGTCAATGACTTTGTTTCTACCAATAATTTTTATAAGGAAACAGTGTTAGAACCTTAAGCATTTTCTTGAGGAAGTGGTATTTGTCTGCTGCAGTCAGCCTAGCCGATCTAGTTTCACTGTTGGCTAGGTTTAAAATCCTGTGCCCTCTAACTCATTCCTTTCTTTCACTTCACTTTTCTGATCGGGACTAAGTTTTGTTGACCTTTCCCCCCTCCTTTTTGGTTCCTGACCAGCCCTCCTTTTCCCCCACCCGGAGCCCACTCTGGCCACCTTACTGGGGTTATTGAGTCGCCTTCCTCGTTACCCTTTCTGATTCCTTCTTTTTCTCACTTGCTTAGTGCCCTGTCTGACCTTTCTTCAGGACTGTATCACATCTCTTTTTCTCAGAAGGCTTCAATCAGTTCCTAGCAGTGCCCGCCACACATCATGGAGTTCTCACGGCTTTCTCCTCCACGGTCTCACTGCCTGGTGTCCGACCTGATTCTCATTCAGGAGGAACACTTCACACTTGCCAAGCCTGTGTCCTCATTCCCACAAAGCGGTGATAGTTCCTCGCTCTCGTAGTCTTGTCCTCCCCACCCGCCTTCTTTATGGCACTGTTCTCCCTGAGGGCACCAGCCCTCCCCGAGTTCTCTCACCTGGGCAATCTGATGCCTATGGCGTACACCACGTGCTTCAGCCATTTATTTTATACTTGGTTTCGTGTGTACCAGCTTTCCAAGCTCTTTTTCCCACATGGCACGAACCAGGGAACCAAGCTGATGGTAGATGTCTGATGTGTTTATGAGATGTGTGCTAAAATCTCAGCAATAATTACTAATCGCTGGGATGGAAGAGAAAGACGAGGCTCTTGAATATTTGGCCTGGGATGGGGTGGGGAGGGTTTCAGGGAGCACAAAGCAGATGGGAACTTCATTTGTGGTCTCTGGTGCTTCAGAAGGGCCAGCTCAGAACATCTCAAATCCCTGCTAGTAGTGCACTTAGAAGGGGCTGCTCTGGAGACTGACTGGTCCTGACATCTTAGTTGGAAAAGTCTTGCAGTCTTGAGAAGCTGGTGTTAAGCACGGGTGTGTAGGGGGTCAATAAGTGGTTGTGCTTTAGAAAGAAGAGTGTGGTGGACCAGTACTCATCTAAATTCCGCCAGAGAAGAGGGTGTTCCGGAAATATCAGCTCATCTGGGGAAGAGGAGGCAATGATCTTGGAAGGTTCCTTGAGCTCCAGTCAAATGGGCAGCCTGTTCTTGTGGCTTCTATAATCAAAGGATATTATTCCTTCCTACAGAGGAGAAAGTCTGCCTGGAGCTACCTCCAGAGAGAGGCCGTCAGTTCCGATTGCTCCAGTTTAAGACAACTTAAATTTTGGTTGACTTTATCAGAGACATTTTTCTGTTTTGCCGACTTACCATGTTTCCCCATCATTGATGTTTCTGTCTCTCCCTTTTCCTTCCTCTCTGAAATCAATAAAAACATATTTTAAAAAAACCATACTAGAAATACCCAAATGTCCACCAACAGGTAAAGCAAATTGTGAGTACTCCTTCCACCATAAAAAAGAATAAAGTATGAGGCACACAACACACGAATCTCTCAGTGGTTAGATGGGGTGAGAGTCAGGAATATTGCATCTAAAAGGGTGTGAGAAATGTTTGGGGGGATGGAAATGATCTATATCTTGATTGTGAGGGTAGTTACATGCATGTGTATGTTTTAAGACTGATCGAACTGTACATGTAAAGTGGATGCATTAGGAGAGAAAGGAGAGCACATGCAAAAGGGAGAATAAGCCCAGTTTGTGTGTCTGTAGTCAGGGGAGGCAGTAGCCAGCCAGGAGGACTTGGATCCTTGGAGATAAGATACTGCTTCAGGGCCTAGATAGATGAGTGTGAAACGTCTGTGAATGTGAAGGTGAAACCTTTGTCCTTCTATAGAGATGCGAAGGGAAGGGTGGTAGAGTTGGACACACTTGGAGGGTGAAGGGTAGAGAGTTTCAGAGAGCCACAGTCATGTGGAGGGAAGGGGGTCTTGAGTCCAGGAGTGAAGGTTTGAGGCACCAGCTGTGAGGAACAGGCAGCAGAGGCCAACCGGGAAGTAGATAGACTTATCTCCTATGACTTGGGACCCCACTGGCCACAGATGTATAATGGTATCTCCAAGAGTGTGGAGTTTTCTTCAGCAGTGCTCAGAGCCTGGGCAGGGGGGGGGGAGGCAGGGGGAGAAGTAGGGGAGAGGGAGGTGGGAGGGGACTGCTTGGTAGCTTCGTAGCTGCTGCATCATTAAAGTGGTCAGTGGTGGATATCCAGGCTGGGCAGGAATAGAAATTGGAAGGAAACTAATAAATATATTGAGCCTCTCCTGTGTGCCAGGCACTGTTTTAGATTTTTGGGATATAGCAGATAATAAAAGATGAATCCTAGCCCTCACAAAGTTTATAGTAGTTAGACATTAAATAAAATACACGACTATACTTCAGAGATGGTGTCATGGAGAAAAATTAAACAGGGAAGAGAGCGGGACATCCTGGGGAGTAGGAGGTAGCCATGGAAGACGTCTCTGAGATGGTGACATTTGATCAAAGACCTAGGCAGAGGAAACAGCAAATGCAAAGGCCCGAAGGGAGGGGTACACTTGGCAGTATTCAAGGAATACAGGGAGGCCAGCACTTCTTTTGGAAATAAAAATATTTAAATGTTTACCCTTACGAACTTGGACAAAGGGAAGATGTGAACATCTATTTTGAGTCATTTCTGTCTCTAGTTAAAAAGGAGGATTAGATTAGCACAAACAGGAGCAATGAGTGTTTCATAATCTCACCCAGGTTTCTCTAAGTATAAAGTTTGTGCCTGTCAGGCCTGACCTGCCAGGGGAATCGAATAGAGTTCAGTGGCTTCCCCCAGGGCAGCACCAAGCAGATTTGTTTTTTCTGTTTCTTCCTGTGTTAATCCAAGAGACAAATCACTACTTTCAGGATTTTAGCCATTGTTTTTCCTCTTCTGATGTTTTTACCTTTATCTGATACCCTTACCTTCCCCTGGAATAATACCATTTTTATACTTGTGAACTTTTTCCTTCTGAAAGTAAAACAGCTTTATCCGTATCAGTTCCATGTAGACAGAGTGGCTTATTTGGTAGCAGTATTGGTTTATATTCCTATAGCTAGGCCAGGTTTCTTTTTTCATGGCTCTTTTTTAAAAAAAAAACAAAACAAAGAACACAAGAATCTTGTCTGATACCAGTTATCATCTTATTTAATAAAAGCATAATATTGAAATTGACCGTTTCTTCAGGACACCTAATCCACGCCCACCAGCCAATCAGAGCGGCTGTATGCAAATTAACCCAGCCAAGATGGAGGCTGACACTCACGGAGCTGAGTAAACAGGCAGCTTTCGTTGCAGCAGGAGTAAACTGTTTGCTGGCCACCTGAGCTTCTCTGGGCTCCAGGCAACAACATATTTGCAACATTGTCTCAATTATAGAAGCCTCGGACCCCAAGCAAACAGCAGTCCTGCCTAGAGTCTACTAAGGCAACATTGTCTCAATTATAGAAGCCACAGAGCTGAAGCAGAGGCAGACAGGAAGATCCGTTACCTGCCTAGGCCTCGGCTTAAAGGAACAGTGTATCAATTATAGAAGATAAATAAACCCCAGTAACCTGCTTCCAGCCAGCCTTGCTGGGACATTGGGTCAGTGGGAGCTGTGGGCAGCCTGAAAGTCTGAAAACGGCCCTCAGGCCTGCACCTAGGCTGGCCACACCCCAATGGGGTGAGGGACCCCACTGAAGGGTTTGGCCAACCTGCAAACAGCCATCAGCCCCTCTCCCAGGCTGGCCAGGCACGCCAGCAGGTGGACATCCCCAGAGGGGTCCCAGACTGCGAGAGGGCACAGGCCAGGCTGAGGGACCCCTCCGAGTGCACAAATTTTTGTGCACTGGGCCCCTAGTTATTAAATAAAAACAACCACCTTTTTGTGTTAGGCTTTCATTGCATGTTTTCACATGGTGCTTTTTGCTGGCTTTCCCACTATTTTTATCTTTAACCTTTTACATTATGGAAAATTTCAAGCATATGTAGAGAGAAGGGCAACATGACTGCCCCATGTTGTCACTTTTATCTTTAAACAGTTATTCACAAGCTGCCATTTTTTTTATCTGCCCCCCATACAATTTTTTTCTGTAGTATTTTAAAACAGATCTCAAATTCAAATTTCTTTTAAGAAAAAGAAAGCAGCTGTGTGCTTGCTTCTGTGAGAGCTTGTTAATGGTTGTGCCCTGAGCCCTGCATGTGTTTATTCCAGGACCTATTTTACTGCGTGGATGGGAAAGCTAGGGTGGCCAGAAGGCCCCCTACTGGAGTGCATGCATCTCCTCGTAAGCCTAGAAAAACAGCATGGTTCTCAAACAATGGTGGCGTTGTCCTACCGATCCTTTCCTGGCTCCAGCCAGTGACGGCCTGTGTCACTATTGGTGCATTTGTGGTTCAGGACATGGGACCTGAGGCCTCAGTGTCAGGTGGCCAGTGGATACGCTCTGAGAAGCCAGGGAAATCTTCCCCGAGGATGAGTCCCTGAGAGTGAGCAGATGCTGTACAACAAAGATCGGCTTATGAATTGGAATCACAAACCCCTTGGCCTCCAAGTCTTGTTTCTGGTGACTTGTTAGAATTCGGCGTTGTCTTCCTGTGAAACCGGTGAACCAGATGCCCTTGGGCCCTGCCGGTGTGGCTCAGTGTTTCCCTTTGGCTGCAGCATTCGCCTGGCTGCAGGGCTGTTGCAGTAACCGGGCTGTCAACTGCACCCTGAGTGTGTGAGTGCATGAGTGCTGTGGGTCTTGATTTCCTGCCTCTTGCATCAGTCTGTTTGTGAGCCTGTACCGAGAGGTGATTAGTAGGAACAGCAAACATGTGCTTACGGATTGGAAGTTTCTCCAGTTTCCTATAATGTGTTTGGTTTAATGAATTGTTTGTTTGCTGCCCACAGACAAGTGGTATGTGTGCCTCTGTTGTTGTGAACACCGTATGCCTTCATGTGGGAGCTGGGCTCGTAAGGCAAAGTCAACATTTGATAAGGCTTGACAGAGCTTTCTTTGATCATCTCAACCAACTGGGAGAAATAGACAGCTGCCTGTCACCATAGGCAGAGCCGAGAGAGCCACAATCACATCACAGTATTAGCCGTCCTCGCCCCCAGCTTTGAAGTTGTGGATGGTGTATCGCCCATAGGGTTTTTGATGCTAGAGATACCTCATCACTGTGCCATCTCATGCCCGTGGATTTTAGCTCTGTTGCAACACCACTGTGTCAGAGTCCTCTCACCCCACCACCATCCCACCCAGGAATCCGGAGCATCCTCTGGATTTGTGCCAGGGGAATCTCGGGAAGAGAAATTCTGCCGTTTTGACAACTACAGATATGACATTGACTTGGAGAGAAAACTTTTCCCCCCAATTCAAAAAGTAATGCTTAACTTATACAGATTTGAGGAAATAGAGAAAAGATGGGAAAGTCACTTTATATTTTCAACAGAGATAACTCAAAATTAGCATTCTTTGCCTCTGCATCTAGTTTTATCGATGTGCATGGAAGATGTTCTGAGCTGCATTAATACTCTATATAAGTGTAATCTGCTTTCCTAAACAGAGTAGTGTAACGGTTTGTACACGTTTTAAATTTTTATAAGCCCTTTATGGAGCCTTAATTTTCTTCCAGGTGGGCATTTCATAATTTAACCATGTTCTTGAAGAGTTGAGTAATTTGTAATGCTACTGTGAGCATCTTTGTACAGAAAGCATTTTCTATATTCTGTGTTATTTTTATACTACACTTTATAGAACTGGGATTAACACGTTAAGTGCCCAGTCACCAGTGACTGACAGTATACTTTCCATCCGGAAGACAAAACAGGCTGGGTGCTCAGCGTGTTGATGGGTCAGAGAGAATCACGAGAATGAGCACTTGAAGGCGCTAAGATTGCCATACTGTGGCTCCGAAAGGGGGTACCCATCTCCCATCGGGTCAGATTCTCATCAACAGCAAAACTGATGCTGAAGCCACAGTTTTGCTTTTCTCAGGGGGGATATCTGGTACTGCCCCAAGCATTTGGAAGGTGGTGATTTTGGTTTTAAAAGTCCTTGATGTGTTAGACAGTGGCACTGACCCACTGTCCACTGAGGGCTGTGATGGTTCTCCCTTCGCTGCCCCTCCCCCAGGTTATCTGCACGTTTCTTGAGAGCAGTTGCGTTCTGCCGTCAGTTCTCTCTCCAACCTCAGTGGCAGTCATAAGAGCTTACATTCGTGTCTCTGTGTGTGCATTTTCTAAAGTGCCTTTATGCACGTTATCTCATGTAAATAAACCTGAGTTGTCGGTACAGCTTGTGAATTGGCCCTGGGAACTCTCCAGGAGTCTTGACATCTCGGAGTCTGTCTGATGGTGCCTTTGTTGTTCTTTCACACAGATCCAGTTCTGCAGGTTCCAACACACGTTGAAGAGTAAGTTTTCCGATTTGCTTCAGCACTTTCCTTTAATGCATTTTCTGTATTATTCAATATTTCTGAAGCCAGTTGCTGCGAGTACATACACACAAGTTTAATAAAACGATAGAGAGATAGAAAGTCTTACAGGTGCCATGACAGAAGCCTGTGTTGGGGAGAGGGTAGTCAGTTCCTTTGAGAGTGAGTGGCATTATGGGGGAGGGGGACAGTGGGATTTAAAAAGGCTTATTTGAAATGGAACTTAAGTTGAGGTTTGAACTTAAGCTTCCAGAGTCCTCTCTCACTGTGTTAACCACGGAGGGGAAACATGACGGTGACCTGCTGCTAGAGGCGTGTGCTGGAATAAAGGCGGGTGGCACCTGTAGGAGCCTCAGGTGACCCTCCGGGTTTTCTGTGTGAGCAGCATAGTCCTTCAGCAGGTTCACTTGACCAAAGACCACCTCGCAGCTGCTTCATGGGAAACTGCCGGCCGAGAGACCTTTATCCATGTCCTTGGCAGGTTCCTTCTGATGTCAGGCTTTCAAAGTCTGCTTTTATTGCCTCTGGTTTAAAAATAAATGTTTGTTGAACACTCAAGGCAGATTTGTCCTACCTGTTTACGTACCAGGCCTCACTATTAAGTACTAGTTGTTGAAGTTACTGATTTGAAAGCTGAAAAGCAGGCTCACTGGGTCCTTTTCACTTATTTTACCTTCATCCGGAGGGCTTTGACCCAATGATGTACTCTTCTATGATGATTTATAGTTCTCCCTTTGCAGGTGGCTTTTTTCCTACTCAAGTACAGCATACACCATCATAGTGGTATTTTGATTGTGGCTAAAGTGGACAAGCAGCGGGTAGAATTAGCTTTCTCACACACACACACACACACACACACACACACACACACACACACCACTTTCCCCTCCCCCGAGTCATGGCTTTAATGGCTTTGGTAGTTTGTTTTGTGCTCTGAGCTGTAATCTGTCATTGATACTATTGCTTCGTTTCTAGGCCAGCCTTCCTCCCAGATCCCAACGATGGCAGCCTGTATACACTTGGGGGCAAGCACAATGAAGGCCTCACGGTGAGTGTGTTTAGCTTCTTTGTACTCCAGAGGTTCTGGACCAGCGATCTTCCTCTTCTGCTCATTGAGATCACCTGAGAGTTTAAAGACATTTGGGGGATTCTGATTCGGGGGGTCTGGAGCAGGGCCTGGGCATCGATATGATTTTACGGCTTTTAAATGGCAGCCAGAGTTCAGAAATATTAATCTAGACGAGCAGGTTCTGAGGGTCCAGCCAACACCCCAGAAAGGTATAATATTCCCTTCAGTAATAGGGTTCACTCTGGCTAGTGACTTTCAAATTGGTGTGGAGAGCAGGGTAGTTTGAAACACTGCCCATCCCGCTGCAGACATCTGCATGTGGGGGCACATGGTATCCCCATCTCCATTTGAGAATCTAGATGGCATGCTCCACCTTAGCTACACATTGTAATAACCTAG
This sequence comes from Murina feae, assembly GCA_004026665.1. Lineage (NCBI taxonomy): Eukaryota > Metazoa > Chordata > Mammalia > Chiroptera > Vespertilionidae > Murina > Murina feae. The sequence continues at coordinate 5,664 of PVJC01007253.1, read as the reverse complement.
AGAACCCTAAAGAAATGCTGAGTCTAGGTCCGAGTTGCAAGTCTCCATTTAATCACTGTAGGCACCAGGATAAGAGAATTTAGAAACAGGCCCACACGTATGAGCACCTGATTTATGACACAGATGACATACAGTGCAGTGGGGAAGGTTCATCTTTTCAATAAATGCTTTGGGTCAGTTGGGATATCCACGTGGAAAAACAAATCTCGACTTCCATCTCACACCAGACACACAAACTCTGTTCCAGATAGACTGCATGTGTAAATGGGAAATGGGAAACAAGCGTTAAGACAAAAAGTAGCAGAGCATCTTCATGGCCTTAGAGTAGGTGAAGGTTTCATAAACAGATACATCTCACACTAACATAAGGGGGAAAATCGATATATTGAATTATCAAAATAAATTCAGAATCTTCTTCTTTAAGAGACACTATTAAGAGAGGCAGGCCGCAGGGTAGTCACAATAACCATATCCAACCAAGTCCTCGTATTCAAAATATATACGGTGGGGCAAAAGTAGGTTTACAGTTGCTTGTATGGAAAACAATACAGTAATTAAAGAAGAAACAGTTTTGCATACTCACACCTGTAAACCTACTTTTGCCCCACCGTGTATAAAGAACTCCTATGGATTATTTTAGAAAGACAGACAACCCAATAGAAAAATGGCAAAAGAGGAGAGCTAAATGTTCAATAAACATATGAAAAGGTACTCAGCTTCATTAGTCATTAGGGAAATGTAAATGAAAATCACAGCCAGTGTGGCTCAGTAGTTGAGAGTCAGCCTATGAACTAGGAGGTCACAGTTCGATTTCCAGTCAGGGCACATGCCCAGGTTGTGGGCTGGATCCCCAGGATGGGGCGTGCGGGAGGCAGCCGGTCAATGATTCTCTCTCATCGATGATGTTTCTATCTCTTTCTCCCTCTCTCTGAAATCAATAAAAATGTGTGTGTATATATTTAAAAATAGTGTCATACTACCAGCCATTCATTAGAATGGCTAAAACGAGAAAAAATGGAAAAAGAAAACATGTGGGAAAGGGGGAATCAAGGCAACCGAACTCCCGTATGCTGCTGGTGGAAGTGCAGGTCAGAACAACCAGTTTGGAAAACTGTTTAGCAGTATCTGTGACCAGTAATCCACTCCTGGGTTATATGTCAACAGAAATGCAAGTATGTGTCCTCCAAAAGACAGGTACCCGAATATACTGTGGCACTATGCATAATAACCAAGAAGTGAAAACTACCCAAATGGCACCAGCAGTGGACAGGAAGAGTAAATTACGGCATTGTATGCCGTTTCATCGTCCACACCAATGACAGCAGTCTGTGACATGGACGAATCTCGCCAACGTAAGGTTGGACAGAGGATGGCGAACAAGAAAGTCTCCGCGGTGAATGATGCATGTCCCCGAAGCTCAGAGACGGGGAAACGAGTCTGGTGTTCTGAGGTTAGGATGGTGATTCCCTGAGAGTCACGCTTGGAGAAGGGCAGGGGGCTCCCAGATGCTGTGAGGACTCCGTGCCCTCCTGCGTGCTGGTTACATGGGCATGTTCACGTGGCAAGTGTAGCTGAGCTGTACATGTCCTTGAGCTTTCTGACTGTAAGTTCTGCTTCCCTGGGAAGTTTAAAAAGCCTCTAATGTGCAGCCAAGATTGTGAACCACTGGTCTAGACTGTAGGTGGCTGGGGAGCCTTAATTTGGGAATTTTAAAATTATTGGGTGACTCCCTGTGACTGGAACAAGTGGGAGGCGGGCAGGCCTTGTGTAGGAAGAGGCCTCTGTGCTTCACCTTCAACGTTTCTCTCCACATCACGAGAGCCCCTGTCGCTGACGCGCTTTGTTAACCAGAAACTCGGTCCGGCGACTTGTATGCCTTGTCTCATCTGAACCTCTAAGCCACCCTCGGGGATGTCCGTGTTGCCCCCGTATTAGAGGATGGAAACTGTGCCTGGGGCGGGGGTGGGGGTGGTGGTGAAGGAACACGCCAAGTCCAAAGCTTCACATTGGGCTTGAGACTGAGGAGCTTTCTAACTTCCAGGGGGTGCTCTGACCTCCGCCCCACAGGATGCCTTCCTGTGCTGTGGGTTAGCAGCTCCAGGAGCAGCATGGTGCCGGCTCAGGCCCTGAATCGGGAGGCTCAGCCCAGGACACAGGACTCAGAAGCCTCGCAGAGACTTTCTGATTCTCAGAAACATCTGGCAGAAGCCCAGTCATTACAGCTGCTCTGTGGCATTTTTCCTAAGGCTTAGCTTAAACCTTGGAATGATGGGAAAGTCCGCATGATCATTTAAAGTTCTATTTATTGAAGCAAGAGAGAAATCTTTCGTGGAGAAAAAGGTGGCAGGGTAGTAGTGGCAGTTATCTATAGAACAGTTTCAAAAACACAGAATGTTCCAAAAATAAAGCACACTGAAACACACCTTCCCCAAAAGGACCCGTCGGATGCCAGCTGGAGGCGCAGAAGAATCGGTTTTATGATGAAATGCAGCTGAAACCGAGTGGATTCCTCTGAGTTTCTTTTCCTGGCACTTACCATGACTTCCTTTTAACACCAAAAGGTTCAACTTGTCTTCTGTGTTTTGTAGAGAATTATTTACTGAAGAAAACATCAAAACTTCTCTTCCGCTTCAGGCTCCTCTATGTTATGATGACTACTTTTTCTCGAAGCTCCCTCTGGGCATGGAGATTGCTGCTCCCCAGAATGAATCTCATGGCTCACTCTCACTCTGAAAAGCACTGACATTCTACTCAGTCTTAGCTGGCTCTGGGCCAGTTTCCTGGGTGGGGGATTCCTACTGCCCCCTTAGAATTTCAAAGATTGTGTAACTCCATAATGGTGTAAATCTTTTCAGAAGAAGGTCTTTGTCGCCCCCAGGAGTGCTCTGGAAAAGAGACTCCAGGGACCCCCGGAATAAAGGAGCTCGTGTTTATGGTGCCAGAATCCTGGAGCCGAGGGCTTGTCCAAAATGGATCTGGAAGGCCAGGGTGCCCCTCGCCTGGGTCTCCGATTAGGAAAACGCCCATCTGCCATCAACAGTGCTTCTCTCTTTTTAGCAGAATTGGTTAATAGAAACGAGTATACTGTGAAAGTTGTAATAGTTGTGTAAGGCTTGGTTAACTTATTTTTCCCTTTGCCTTCTTTTTTCTTTTTAAGAAACTTCCCTTTACTATCCCGGAGCTGGTACAGGCATCGCCATGCCGGAGTTCAGATGGGATCCTCTACATGGGTAAGAGTTCCTGTGTTCCGCGCTGAAACTTGGAGCTCTTTGGAAATGAGCCCAGGAGCTGGGCAAGTGGCATCTCGGAGAGAGAGGTGTGCGGTCCCCTCGCCAGCTCTTCTGGGAAAGGTCTTTCTTGCCTGGGTTGGGCTTGTTCTCGCCCGGAGCAGCTGAACAATTAAGAAAGGGCTCCCCCCACTTGGGAACAGACTCAACGCCATTAATATGGTTACTCATTTAACAAGCTTTTAGCTGCCGTGTTGACCTACCCCTGCCATTTAAAGATTGCAACACACCCAGAAGCATTGGGTGAAATTTTAAGTGAATACAATGGTGTGAGCCAAGAAAGGGAAGCCGGGCTCTGGCCCATCCATTAGAGGGCTGTCTTCGTATTTCCTGCATCAGAGTATTGGGTGGAAACTGCACTTAACACCACAGGGGCCACATCTTCCAAAGCGTCGGATCACCTGCTTTCCCTTTACCACGTCGCTGCCAGAATGTCAATAAAAATGCATTTGTCACACAAAGGAGAGCTGTATTTATCTTGAAATCGTAGTCGTAATAATATCCTGTATTTATACACTAGTTTCTGGAGGAACTGAAAGTGCTCAGTGCCTATTCATGCCTGGGGGTAGGAGCCAGCCTGTATCTGTATTTCTGAGCCTGTAGTGCAGGCCCAATAGTAACTTTTTGCTAGGGACTCGGGCTCTGGCTTCCTTCCACACCTTCAGAGTGAGGACCTCCCCCCTCACCCCGACGCCCCCCAGTCGAGGGAACTGAAGGAAGTTACCAGCCCAGGCTTTCTCTCCTCTGTGCCATGCCCCAGGCCCCTCTGAGCACCTTCTGACCGTGGTATCACTGGTTTCTGTTTGGCCTTCCAGCCATCGGTCACTTAGGCTGCGCTTAGGATATTGTGGTTCCATCACCGTTGTGTGGGGCCTCTTAAGTGAGTTCATTACGCACATTTGAAAGTGTGGCAGTTGTCCACACCATGTCAGTGGTGCTGGGTTATGGAGACTGCAGTGGTCCTTGAAGTAACCAGAGAGGCACCGTGCCAGATGGAAAGGGACCACGGACACAGCTCTGTGGTGATGTTTTCACTCTGTCTTCAGATCTTTTTCGTATTAAGATTTGTTGCTGAGAACAGAAAGTTAGGACCTGTGGACACGCGTCACACATGTGGGCTTGGCACGTGTGCCACATCTGTCAGAGCTGCGCGCGGCCTGAGCAAATTCCAACACCCAGGGCTCTCCCTGGCACTCAGCCCTGCTTCTGAGAGCCCTTGAAATGGGAAAGCTGGCCAGTAAGTTAGGGAGATACAAGTGGCCAGAGGCCACACCTTACAAAACAGAGACGCACACACAGCATGGTGAGCGTGTTGACCTTCAGATGGGAGGCCCATGCTACAGACTCACCACTCCCATGATGCTCTGGTGTGTGTACTGTAGATGCACATCTCTGAGTTTTCCTAAGTGTGGTTTGGCTATGCCGTCCACCTGATCATACCTTTTAGTCAGCTGACGGAGGTGAGAGGTATAGCCAGTGGCTGGGAATGAAACTGCCTGCCTGGGACAGGGGCTGAGATGCCTTTGATCTCATTAGCACCAGGTTGCAACCAGCTCCACTGCCCAGTGACAGGTACCAGCTAATTAGAGTCAGAAACAGTCACTCGAGATCCTCTTCCACTGGAGCTCATCAGTAGGGAGGTTGAGCTACAGGGATGATGGTTAGCAGTGCGCTGGACCCCTGTGTGCGCTTCTGGATTTATATAGATCTTAGTCTGTGGGGAAAGGGTTGCCTTTTCTAGGCCAGACTTGTAGGATTTAAGGCCACTAATCAAAGCAGGACGGTACGAGTTACTAGGTTTGGAGGAATTTTTGTGTATGATTAGGTTATTTAGTTATCACAAGACCCTGTGGCCCAAGCGTTTTATTATTTCCACGTTACCATTACCACCTGGGAGCAGGGTGACAGGATGATGGCCTGTCTCTCAGACGAGGGCGTCATGGCTGCTGGTTCGGCAGTGCTGTTTTTCCATACAGGACGAGTGTAAACCACAGTGTGTCCTTGTGACGTTTCAGGTAAAAAGCAGGACATTTGGTATGTCATTGACCTTCTGACCGGGGAGAAACAGCAGACTTTGTCATCGGCCTTCGCAGATAGCCTCTGCCCTTCGACCTCTCTCCTGTACCTTGGGCGCACAGGTAAGAAGGAGCCTTTTGTCATGTACAAACCTGCCTGTTTGCAGAGAGGACCTGAAGTAGCCTCCCCACGGGTCTCTGCCTCTGGGCTTCTCCAGCCCAGATTTTACCACGTGGTTCCCCTTTCTAGACCCTCTGTGGTTCCTCAGTGCCTGAGGGTTACAGTCCGATCCCTACGCAACCCACAAAGCCTGCAGCTGCTGCCTCTTTCCCCTCCTCCCTCGCTACATTTCCCTCATGTC
>PVJC01007252.1:0-52086 GCA_004026665.1 Murina feae | reverse complement strand
ATGGGGCTGGGTTGGGGGAGGGGCTTTGGGCTGATTGGGGGTGGGGCTGGCTGGGGGGAGGGTCACGTGGGGTTGGCTGGCCACCCTGCCCTGGATCAGGGTGGGAGAGGCCAATCAGGGCAGAAGCTGGCTGGGAGGAGGAGCTATGGGTGGTTGGCCTGCTGGTCCTACCCTGATTGGGTCAGTTCACTGGCCACCGTGGGTGACATAGTGACTGGTTGTTCCAATTCCAGTTGCTGGCTTTTTATATATATAGATGGCCACAAAGCCTTAAATAGTACTTGTTTACAGACTAGCTTAAAAATAAAATATTTACTTTGTAGCTATTATTTTTGACAAATGTCAAGAAGCATTCCCAAGCCATAGCTGGTTTGGCTCGTTGGATAAAGCATTGTTTTTGTGGACTGATTGGTCCCAGGTTCAGTTCTGGTCAAGGGCACATGCCTAGGTTGCAGGCTTGATCCCAATGTGGGGCATGCAGGAGGCAGCCAATCAAGGATTCCCTCTCATCACTGATGGTTTTTTTCTCTCTCTCTCTCCCTCTCTGTTCCTTTCTGAAATTAATAAAAATATATCAATCATTTTCAAATAAGTAAAGATAATAAAATAGTAAATGGTTCTAAATCATAATAGAAAACGGAAGAAAGTTAAAGTGGATATAGTTTGAAAATACCTCAAAAGACATTAATTTTAAAATGGCAGTGATACTAAGCACTTACTTTACTATAAATGTTCATTTATCTTGAAATTTTCATTTTAATTTCCCTCCTATTAAGAGAAAACACTCTACAAAAAAGCTAATCTTATAAAACAGATACATGAGCAGTTATTTACATCACAAATGCATTACTACTTTACAAAAGGATTAATGATTGCTTTAAATCAATAGATTTCAAATCATAAACCTCCTGAGATTTTTCTCAGGATGCAACCAACAGGGAATACACTGCCCACATGGCCATGTGGTTGGTACCATGATAAACTTTAGCCTTTGGAGCCCGGCAGCAAAGCCTTGTTCTATCCCGTATGTTGAGAACATGTAAGGGTTACAGAGCCTGGATGAAGGAGCTTCTGTTTAGATTCAAACCCTACATTTTTATAATTATAGCTAAGTCACATTTTTTGTGGTACTATTGAAGATCTAAAAAGAAAATAAAAATATACAATAAATTGATAAATGTTGTAAAATATTAGATACTGTTACTATTTTTAAATATACATTTTATTGATTTTTTTACAGAGAGGAAGGGAGAGGGATAGAGAGTTAGAAACATCGATGAGAGAGAAACATCTATCACCTGCCTCCTGCACACTGTCCACTGGGGATGTGCCCGCAACCAAGGTACATGCCCTTGACCGGAATCGAACCTGGGACCCTTGGGTCCTCAGGCCGACACTTTATCCACTGAGCCAAACCGGTCAGGGCGATACTGTTATTATTAATGGTAAAGGTATGCTCCAGGTGTCTGCCCTAAAGAAGGAAGTGAAGAGGTCCCCTTTTAAAAACCAAGAGTTTAAAGACAAACTGTTTTCAATTAACCTAGGAATTCAGATAAGGTTAAACAAATGAGATCAAATCATCTCAAAGGCATTAGGTAATGAAAATTATTTTAGAACCTGAATTTGCACTGTGATCTACAAGTTTTATTGTTAAAAACACAAAGCAATAGATGAGTATATAAAAAAGGGTGGTACATTTACACAATGGCTATGAAAAAGAAACTCTTGCCTTTTGCCACAGATGGACCTGGAAATTATTATGCTGAGAGAAATGACCTACTAGTTATCAAAAGACACATTTCACACGGTCTCACTTATGTGTGGAATCAAAAGGACAAAATAAAGTGATGAACAAAATAGGATCAGATGCATGGGACAGACTAACAGGTCTGAGTGGAGGAGAGGGGGAGGACAGTAAGAGACTAATCGAAGGACTTACATGCATATATGCATAGGCCATGGACACAGACAATAATGTGGTAAAAGCCTAGGGGGTGGGTGGAGGCAAAGGTGGGGGAAAGGGGGGATGTCTACAATAGAGTTGACCAAAAAAAATCCACAAAGTAAAGTGGTTTCTATTAGCAGAAGAAAATCCTAATTTTCTCAAGCATCTTTAAAATAAATATAGCAATAAAAGAGACACTTAAACTGTTTGGCCTAAAGAAAGTTATGTATTACTATGGAGAAGTTGATTCCACTTTTATCATAAAATTAATTATTTACTGTGCCTATAGCAATGCAGTGTTTCATACCTGAGGTCTGAGGCACTGATATATTTAATCACAATGTTTAGAGTTATTGCTTTTTTACTTTTATGGCCTTCTCCATCTGTGTCACATTTTTGGAGCATAAGGGAGAAGTAGGAAGCAGAAGATGTGACTGGAAAAAAGGAAAGGGCCTATGTCATAAAGAGTTTCTACACCATGCCAAGGATCTTAAAACTTAGGACGTAAGTGAAGGAGACCCACTAAATAGCTGTAAGCCGAGGATAGAAAATTACATATACTTTGAGGCAGATGACTCAGGTGGCAATCTATAGAGTCTTTTTAAGGCATTTATTCATTACAGCTTCAAATGAAGATACAATTCAGAGTATGGAATAAATGATATAATTTTGGTCCTATTGTTGACTACCAATGTTTATATTATCTCCTTTTGTACTGTGTAATCAGATGAATTCTTTGAAAATATGAATCAATGCCAAATAAGATCAAAGTTGGCATTGATTCCACAATTTGATGATAATTGAAGCAAGAACATAATTTTGAATACCGGAGGCACACGGAGACCATGAGTTTTGAGTGTTGAAAAATTTTACTAATTAACCTTATCAACCCTGATCTCACTTTGAGGTCAAAGAGTAATCAAATCAACATCTTCTCAGACTTAAATTAATCCAAATAGATCTCTTTTCCCATGATGCTTATTTAAACTCTCTTGAGTGTTGGATAATTTATCTGTAACATGGGAAGAGAAGGATAAGCCTCGCCTATCTCCCTTCATTTTGGAGCCATGTAAGCTCTGTGAACAGAGAAACGAGCAGTGTATGGCTTCTCCACTGTTGCCTGACAGCCTGCTGGGTTGCCTGGCACACAGTGAGGATGGGATGGAAGAAAACAGGAAAGAACTGTCAAATGAGATAATGAATGTGAAATTGCTCTGTGCACCGTAAAGTATGATACAAATGTGAGTTATGACTGGGTTGTTTTTTCCCCCTGTTTTATAAGTAATCTCTAATTTCTTGTAAAGACACAGTTATTAGAATGCTCTGAAAAGAAAGTACTTTTTCTTCAACAAGATAAAAAACTACTACCCCTCAAGATGCACTTAACTAATGCATTGTCATAGAAATGTAGAAGGAATGAACAAGAGTCCTCAACATTTAGTCCGCTTGTAATGTTGAACATCTTTCTTGTTTATAATACAAAATACACATGCCAAAATGAATCAATACTTTCCTTTTTTGGTACAGACTTTTGAGGTACCAATTTGAACAAAGAGCCAAACTTGACATTGGATATCCTTTATGAAGACCGGAGAATGCATGAGCACAATCTTTCCTTGATTTGTTCGAGTTATTTAAATGGTGTCTATATATCTGTGACTATTTTTCTTTGTTTATCTAAGTGTTTCCTCTCTGCTACACATAACTGCTATGTATTTGAGGATGGGACCAGAGCTCATGATTTAATATACGCAGTCCTTTGTGATACCTACAATTTGTGTTAAGTACCATTTGTATCTCAATAGATGATGCCAGTGGCCCCCATTAACAGGCCCTGTCTCTATACTCATTCTTGTCAGAACTCCAGATCATTATTCTCTAAGCAAATGCCTTTGTCTGTCTATCTATCTATCTGTCTATCTATCTATCTATCTATCTATCTATCTATCTATCTATCTATCCATCTATCTGATCTATCTATTCATATGTTATTCCACCTTCTATTTTTCCTAGCCAGAGCACAGTTTTTTGAGAGATTTCTTTTATTCATTCTCCTCCGTACCAATAAAAGTAGAAAAAGAAAGATGCAAAACAAATGGCTTCATGAGCAGCTATGTTTCGTTTACCCTGCATATACAAGATTGAGAGGGCTTTCCCTTGGAAATCATGGTGATCATCTTAAATAGCTTTGGTGCAAGGACCTTTGAGGCGTCTCAGTCAATAGTCATTGATCAGGGGTAACAGTAACATTTCAGTTCCTTAAGAGTGTGATTTCTCCCCAGGCCTCAAGGCCTTTGCCCACACTATATCATCAACATGGAGTCTCTTACCTGTCACCTTTCCACCCTTCACCTAATCAACTCCCACTATCTTTGCTGACCTCCCCAACTAGCTCAGTTGTCTCCTACTGGATGGCTTTACAGCATTCTAAGTTCTGCTTCTAAGAAACTTAAGATGGTTTTAAAGTTAGTACAATTTCCAAAGGACTTTTATGCATGCATATAAGCATAACCAATGGACACTGACACCAGAGGGGGTGAGGGCATGAGCGGGGGCGGGGGGGTGGAGAGGTAAAGGGGGGATAAGGACATATATGTAATACCTTAATCAATAAAGAAAATAAAAATAAAAAATACAAAAATAAAAAAATTTAGTACAATTTCTGCATTCTTTTAATAATGACTTTCTTCACAATAGCTGTAGACTCCATGAGGACAAAGACTATATGTTTTTTCTCCATTACATCCCTAGCACTTGGGAAAGTGACTACCACTAGTACCCTGCAGTCAGTGAACACTTTATCTTCATTCTACTCTTATTCGCTAACCCAATTCTAGCCTCCTGCTGCCGTTATCACTTAAGGTAGAAACATCTCTGGGGTGAGGCATGAGATTGTTCTTTTATATACTATTTGATATGTCCAAGCCAAGAGAAAGATACTGTGTGTTTGTTTGTTTGTTTTTAAAGTTTTACTTAAGAAGAAATCCAGTAGTATTTCAATGTTTGAATGTGAAAAAAATATCTCAGAAATAATTTCACAAAATTCTATTTTAGGAAATATTTCTATAAACGAAGTTTGTTTTACTTGCATGCCACTTGCTAGAGCATTATATATATCTAAGTCCTTCACTTACAGACCCATGTGAAAAAAGTTTGGAATACCCGCTCATCACTTAATAAATAGTCAGTTTGACCTTCTATGAGACTGCGTATTTGAGAAAACTTGTAAAAAGAGCAATGCATAACAGAAATAATGTTCTCAATTTGTAACTGTTATGGAAAGTAACTTATAAAATTTTAATCAAAAGCTACCCCAAAAAGGTCTATCTCAGCAAGATTTCGTTAAGGTCACTAACCAGTGACTTTGTAAAAGAACCTAGTGGATGCGTGTGCCCTAAATTTTCTTCAAAGGTGTAGACGACAAAGCGATAAACCTAAAACACCAGGCAAACAACCAAAAAAATTTTATTATATCTTATTGTCATCTATGTAGGTACATTAAAAAAACCATGAGGAAAAATGATTGTGATATAACTGAAAAAGGACTTCAAAGAGTTCCTATAAGTATGTATGAATTTGCATTGTCTCTGAAGAAGAATTTAGATAAAATTCGAGTTTAAAATTCAGTGTTCCTCTTGAACATTAGGAAATTATTTTTAGTCCTTAAGAAATAGTATGGCAATGTGTAATAATCTCATTGATGTGGTTGCATATGCTTCTAGATATTAGCATCAACATCATCACTATCACCACCATCATCATCATCACTATGCAATAGAAACTTAAATTGATTTTGGCATTTAAAGGCAAAGGATTAATAAATAGAACTCCCTATGTTTTATTAGATCAATAGGTACAGGCTTATACATTGCTTCACTACATAATTTTATTGAGCTTGAGGCTTAATTCTTTTTAAAGAACAAGTATACAAAAACAGAAATAATCCAGGTGACTATGTGCTAATGCTATTCAAATTCGGTGACTACATGTTTTGTTCACTTATGTTTCATTTTTAGTATCATTCCCTGTAATTTCCTAAATTGAAAATCACTATGACAAAGTCTTCTCTTTTCATGTTCTGACTCCCATCAAATAAAAGGGCAAGTATGTTTAATCTTTTCCTATAATTTTTATTTTGTCCTTAGCATCAGCAAGCATGAAAGATATTATGGGGAAGGTAACTAAAATGAATAGAGAGTTGTTATTATCTTCTAAAAGGGTGTTTATATAATTTTTATTTTAGATGTTAGGCAGTATTTGAAGGGATGTTCTACTCTAGACACTGCCCAGGACTTATGTGGTCTAAATATTAGCGAGTCTGATTCCTAAAATGGGAACTGTAACAGAGGGAAGATGACTAAATATAGTGTGTCTTTTGAGATAAGTTTGCTTTCTGCCATCTGATTCTAAAATTATATTCTCCATTAGGGTACAAATGGATTATAATGGCATGATGTGATCTATTTCCATATATTATGATTCTCATAGTCTACCACAAGTTAGATAAAACAACACTTCAAGCAAATGAAAGTAAGGGCTAGTTGCTGATAAGAAGATTCAATTTCTCATGTTGCAGCGTGCTTTATTCATTTAGAAAGTGATATTCAAGATATTATTTAATATGTATTGACTGTTTTCCTTTGATAACCAAGGAAGATTTCTAAACTATTTATTTCTGATAAGCTGATTTATAAATGATTTTGAAATTTGAATTTGGGAGATAAGGTGCTATACTGTAAGAAAGGGCCTTGAATTTGTAGAGGGCAATTAACAGACACAACAAAGTGGGAGGTACCTAAAATCAAAGTATACATTATTGGTGTGCAAACTACATACATCTTTGAGGCTTTACTCAACGCCTAATCCAAATAAAAACTCAAAGAGATCTTTAGCTTGGATATATAAACAGTCAGTATGTTGCAGCATGTGTCCAGTCTTTTGTCAGATAGTCACTGAATAGCTATTTGCTCAGAGTTGTGTTTAGCAATGGGAGTAAATCCACAGTTGCCAACGGAGGGGGGCAGTTTTGCTCCCAGGGAACATCTGTCAAGGCCTAGAGAAGTTCTGGTTGTCACCAGTGGGAGAGCAGTGCTACAGGCAACTAAAAGGGAGAGGCCAGAGATGCCACTGAATACCTTATAACGCTCTGGTCAGCCCCCACAGCAAAGGGTTTCCCAGCCCAACATGTCAGTAATGCCAAGGGAAGAAACTCCGCAACGAAAACCTAGGGATGGTTTAGGGAGGCATGAAAGTGGAGAGAGAATACCTTTCAGGAAAGTGACTGGACTAATCCTAGTGAGAAAAGACAACTCCCTCAATTAAACTATTTAACAGTTGAAGTGGGGAGGAAGTAGGGTAGAGAGATATTGAGAAAAGACCACAGGCAAGATGCAGCCCTTAAAAAGCTCTGAGAGAAACAAGAAACTGGAGAAACCTAGGACAGTTCTTGAATTTCTGACTTTGGTGGCTGTCAGTACATTGAGTAAGGGAATGCAAAAGGTGAACCATAATGGTAGAGAAAGTCAGCTTTAATTTTGAAAATGTTGAGTTGGAGGAAACAGAGTCCATTTAAATAGAGCCACTTTATGAGAAGGTATAACGGATATATAATTTGGCAGAGCCCTGAGGTTGAGGAAAGCCAAGAACTACTCATCAAATAAATTGAAGGTTTACTCACTAGATATTATTATTTCTTAGAATAGATAACTGTTAGGTGCCCTTCTTACAATGTAATCAAAGTGTCTGAAGCTGGGTTACTTGATTTCTCCAGGGCAAATATATAATTTGTGGCAGTAAAACTTCCCTCTCCCCTCTCCAGCATTATTCTCCACTGAAATATTCACTTATTCTGTGTCCTTTCGTGTAAATGTGTGCTATAAATCAAGACTGGTAGAAAAGACATCTTATTAGAAACCAGGAATTACTTGAGGTATTTGCTAAAACTATATGATTTGGCTTCTTTCCTACTGCATAAAGTATGTGTCATTTCACTATAATTCTAAATGCAACTTAATATTAGGTATAACTTTTCAGGGTAGGCTTAATTAATCAAGGTTGTAAATTAAATTCAAGTAATTATTGCAAACAGATGCATTAAAACATATTCATATAATTTATAAATAGCTATGCATATACATTATTTCCCTGTTAAACATACAGTACCTCACTGCTTTTGATTTCAAATAGGATCGAGACACTTGAATTCAGTGTAAAGGAAGGAAGTACGGTGTCTGTGCATTCCATAACCAGCTAACCTTTGGCAAATTCATTAACCTTTTACAAGAAAAAAGGCAATAGTCAGAATTCTAAACCTCAGATGGTAACGTTCCCCTTGCCAACCCAGTTATTGTCAGGACTTGTATGGTACAAAACAATTACAAGTTAATTTTTAAATGAAATTGGAAGATGATTTTGGAAGATAATTAGTGAGATAAAATGGTGAGAAAACGGCTTCTACATTTGTCCTGAATAAACAGTACCAAACATTTTCTCTACCACACACATGTATTGAAAAGCACAGACTCTCCAAGTTTACATTTAGAACCAAGAAAAAAAAAACACATCATCAGGGGAAACTCGTTTGTGCAAGATCATTAGTGACACATAAGTAGCACTTTTTCCACCCAAAAGAAACAGATCAGGTGGCACTTTATCCACCGAGCCCCTCCTCCAAATTTGAAAAGGCTCCTGATCACCCACCACCAAGTCAAAGCATCTTATCCAAGTGGGCTTGCTTTGCACGAGTTGCAAAGAGAGCAAGAAAATAAAGATGCATAAGGGTCATACCACCCTCCCTCCAAATATCCTCTTAAAAGGTATAGGCAGTGATAGTCACAATGCCAGCCCTGTGCCTTATCGTGATCACTAACACCATCCTCTTTGAGCATCTTCTCATTCATAATCTGAGAAAGCAATGTCTGTGGAACGTAGTAAGGCAGCGCTTCGTTCCCGGATTCTCCAGCAGGCAGAGCAAGGCCACCTGGGTGAAGGAGACAGCAGGAAGCAATGACGGAGGCTGTTTCGTTGCGGGGGGGGGGGGGGGGGGGGGGGGGGGGGGGGGGGGGGGGGGGGGGGGGGGGGGGGGGTGTTGATCTATTGCTGTGAACTGCTTTGGAGCTAGGAATGCTGGTTTAGACCAACGGAGAAACAGAATTAGGTTTTTAAAGACGTAAACAACGCTGGCGAAATGAGAACTCCTCTGGACAAAGAAGCGGGGGCCCAGAAGAGAATGTAGGGGTTTATGCCGTGTGCACTTGACAGTCTGGCTGAATAATGAGCGCTTTCTTCAGATGAGGCTGGCACAGGCGCCCTTTCCAGGGCTGCATTTTATCTCAGGGCCCATTTGCCTGCAGCTGAGGTACTATTACCAGTCGAATGTGGAGGTAATGTAGCCACGTGACACCTGCATATTTCTATTTCTAGAAAGACAGCAGAGAGAGGCCCTCAGTGTAATCATGCCCATGCATGCTTGCTGTAGGAAGGAACAGGCTTTTTCATTTTGCTCCTTGTGCTAAACCACCAAAGTTGAAAGGAAAAAAAAAATAAGGCTTTGAGTTAAGGGGAAAGCAACCTGATGTTAGGAAACATTGGCTCATGTGTTTTCCCAGGAACCAACAGTTTCAACAAATAGCCCTGCTTTGTTTTCCCAGACACATGTATCCATGAAGGCATGCCTCTCCCTCCAAGTACCAATATGAACTATGAGCAACTTATTTTAAAACGAGGGAGGATTCTTAGCTTAAAATTGTATCCCTGGCTGCTTACTTGGGCTCCCATTCTACGCTAGGCATGAGAGGGCATTTGGCCAGATTCAGAGGAATTTATTAAACAGAGAGGAACTAAGGTGGCCAGATGTTCAGGACTGCCTTTGCAGCCCATAAACCCACCGCCAGAGAACCATTCGTCCCTGGAAGTCAGGCACTGGGAAAGCTCATCCTCCTATGAGTCAGGCGGGAATGTCCCCAGTGCCAGCTAGGAGTCACTTACCCATGCCAGAGGCCTGCCAAATTTTTAAGAGAGGCATATCCAGCTCTCTCAGACATACTCTTCCGATATTTCTTCCATTATGGGCAAAGTCTCTAAATAAATCCAAACTGACTGTTATTTGAAAAGAGCAAGAGTAGTTGGTGTGTCCAGGAACTAAAGTCGCAGGAGCAATATATTCCAGCACCCACTTCCATCTCAACAAAGGGGCCTCCAAAGGACCATTGGTATTTACCAGGACTGCAGAGCCCTGAGTAAGCGTTTTCATGCAGCAGCGTAAGCTGCTCATGCCCAGCATTGCTGCTCCACAGCCAGCTAATTAAACCTTAATGGTTCTTTAAATGCTTTACTCCAGGGCTGCCTATAACTCACACAGCCTGGCTTCTGGATGCTGCCCCAACTCTGCAGCCATCCTGCAGGTTACCACCCCAAACTGGAAATTCCTGAATGTTGGTTTCCTCTTTAAATGAAGGGTCAGTAAGCTAAGGTCATAGGCCAAATCCTCCCCACCTCTCCCTTCCTATTGCAGGGAAGTAAAGAACAGTTTTGCATTTTTTTAATGTTTGAAGAGAAATCAAAAGAATAGTAATATTCATAAAATGTGAAAACTACAGAAAACTGAAATCGCAGTGTCCATAGCTAAAGTTACATGGAACACAGACACACCCCTTCACATGCATATTGTCTGAGATTGCGTCTGCACTATAGCAGGAGAGGTGAGCAGTTGTGACAGCAATCTACGATCCACAGGCCTAGAACACCAGAGGAAAGAGTTTGCTGATCCCCTAATGCAGGGGTGGGGAACATCCAGTCCTCGGATTGTAGAAGGCCCGCAACATCATTTGGTCTGGCCTTGCAAAGGCATTAGGGGTGAGTTCATTAAATGTTTGACCTAATATAGCAGGCTAATCTTTAAGTTGATAATTCTGTATAGCCCTGCATTGATGTCATAAATACCCAAATGGCCTTTGACACGAAAAGGTTCCCCACCCCTGACCTAGTGTTAAGCATTATGGGTCATTGGCAACCTCTCGCAGGTTCTGAAATGTGTTATTCATTTAAAGGAGAACTCCATGCCAGTCTCTTCAGTCCTTGAGCAGAACTGAACGAATGGTCTGTTGCTTCCATTTAGGAAATGAACTCTAGAGGTCTGGGTGGGCTAGCCAAGAACCAAGGTCCCAAGATGGTATCTTTAAAAAGTTCAGGACCAATTTAGGCAACATGCAGCTAAAAAGTAATATGACAGATTGCTTTTCCCAGATGGTTTTCCCAGAACTTACAGATCAAAATGAGTGTTGTTCCCCCCAAGGGATACACTGAAATTTGTTGTACAGAAGCTTCCAGTGCTCAACACATATTTGGAGTATAACTCCACTTGTGCCTTCAGAACCTCTCTTTTGATTACCTTTTAAGAAGTATCAATGATATCAAATTTTGATCCAATAAACTTGGACCTGATTCTTATTTTTAATCTTAAGTCATTCAGAACTATAATCAGTGAATAAAAGAGAGAGACACACATTGTCTGGAATAGAAGGATGCCACAATAATTATTTGTGGAATGAATTGAGCAGGTTGACTAGAACGTGAGGCTAACACAACCTAAATGAAAACCAGCTGGAGCTGCACACACACCCATTATGTGCCCCTAAGGGTGCATACTATAAGTCTTTCTGTTTCTACACTTATTCAGGTCTCAAATATTTCCAGCTTTCTAGACCTATGAAGGATTGTCTGCCTTCTATACCCAATTCCTCCCAACCCCAAACCTGCTTCACTGTCCCACATCTAACTTGTCTCAGCTCCTACTTGACATCTGGCTGCTCAATCTGGACTTCTTTATATTATACCATTATACCACACAGCTATAAGAAAGACGAATTATACCGGTGATAGTTCCCCACCCAAAGTGCCTTTCATAGTCACATAGCATAGGCCAATGTAGCCCTCCATTGGGAAGAAGAAAGGGAGGCAGGGATATATGAGCCAGTTTGGTAGAAAAGAGTCCATCTGGTTCAATTCTCTGTACTGAGTTCAAGAGGAACTTTTCTCAGGGATACAGGGTACAGTGCTCTACTAGTAAGTAAGGGAGAAATAGGGGAAAGCAACATAGGAAGTGAGAAGTCTGTAGAAATAAGAAGGCTCATTAGAAAAATTATACCCTTAAAACTCTAACCCCTATTTTTCCTTTTCCTTGATTAACATATCTCACTTCCTTAGCCTTTTCTAATAAGACTAATTTTATACTAATGCCGTAATTAATAAAAATAGGTGATTTCAACCAATAAAATAATGAAGTTTCCATAAGTGCTAAAAGAGCCAAGGAACTAAAACAAAGATTATGGCAGGTCTCTTTGATACCCTTATTCAGTGTCTCAATGCTTTTACATAAAAAAATCATTTTTTTAAAGGCACAGATTTTTTTCAAGGAAAAAGAAAAACTAACAAAATGGAATATAAATATGAACAATTAAATATTTAGACACATATAATCTCTTCCTGTCTTTCTTATTCTGAGCAACATTATACAACAATATGCCTCAGCTGATGCCCTAATATTTTTTTAAAGATATGCTTGGAAATCCCAGGAAAATATTCAGTGAAGAAAATTATGTGGAAACGCAGGCTAGTCATCAAGACTCCTGCTAGACTTCTGTAGTACCTCTCTATATTTATGAAGTTCTTAATAGACCAAGCTAAATCACCAACTCAAAATGTCCACAGAACCTGAAAAATATATTTCATCTGCCACTTCTTTTGTTCCCAAGAGAAAGATTCTACTCTCAATAAGCAAGTACCTTGCTATTGAATGGTTTCTCAGACCTGGTTTCTGAAATTTCTGCTAAGTACACTACGACAATAATTTGTTACATAATCTATTTATAATGCCTTATTCATTGGGAAATGAATGTAGCTTAGTTTTCTGTGGATACATTCCTTGCTTCTTGCAAGGTTCTTAAAACTGATTTTTATGGTGAAGAGGTGTCTCTGCTGCTAACCGCAAGTCACTCAAACTTTCCTTTTGAAATGAACATTTATTTCAGATAATGCATGCTCTCTATGGGTAGCCCATCCACTTTTCAAATGTAATGATCCTGTCTGTAGATATGAAATTTTCAAAAGATATTGGCATAGTGCAGGAGAAAATGCCATCCTTTTATTATGTTCAAAATTGATCTGACCCCAAGCTAGCACTGTGGGGAATTGGGGTACGTAATCATGTAGACTCTTTCAGGAAATGGCTTATTTATGGATTTATTTTTTTATACACAGAATATTTCACACTTCTGGCTTTATACAATAGCATCTTCTCTTCCTTTCTAATATGTTTCCAAACTAGGAAAACTACATATGGCAGGAGAGTTGAATTTCTACATCAGCTAGAAATCTGCCATCTGCTATATATTGGCTCTAATGATGATGCATTAAGAGTACATTTATTCCATGTTTGTATCGAGTGCACTCCAGCAGGATTTTTTTTGCAGTTCTCATTTACTGAATGAAGTGATGCTAAAGAGGTTTCATACCCTGGTCATTGCCCAATGTTAAAAACAAAACAAAACCTTACTTCTAAATTTGGTATTTGAAGAATGCTTGTTTTCCTAAGTAATCAGTATACTTTGTCCTCCTGGGTAATAAAACTTTAGCAAGTTTGCATGTGTAACTCACCACTAAGTTTGCACTAAGTAACTCACCATTATTCTAGGACAATACCAGCAAATAAATCATCCTAAACTCATAGTTTAATAACAAGCTCTCATTCAGAAGGATGATTTCCTTATTTAAACTTGTTCCCTGTTTTTAGAAAGTTGGAGATGTGTAGTTAACCTGTACATGCATGTAAAGCAATAAAAAATAGTACAACTAACTTGCAGATCTTTGCACCCATCCTTTTGAAATGGCTGTGCTTTGAATAAAACCTATTTCCTTAGGCTAATATACAATCTATAATCCATTAAGCCTTTATGAACAAATCTAATGCTTCCAATATCGGTGCTTAGGGAAGAGAGAGTCAAGTTATGGGTTTCAAAGAAATATGAAGGTGATTAGAGAAGACCAAGGATCAACCTCCCATCACAATGATGATTCCTAGAACAGAAACTTCCAAATAGCAATTTGGGAAGTTTACATATTATCTAACACGGAAGATGAAAGAAGATAGCAGGTAAGAAGGCAAAAAACAAAATTAATTTATAAAGAAGCTGGGATAGAACAGTAGAAAAAAAGGAAATCATAGTATTTATTCTCTGAAAGAACAAATAGCTTTAATGGATATTTATAAACTAAAGGAAAAACAGAAAGTTAATAATAGTTATAATAAATAATTTGAGTTGTACTTATGTTCATATGTCAGAAAAAAAAAACACAAAACAATGCATAAGTGCTTTTCTCCATGTATTTGTGTATACTATGGAAACTCAATACTACAACCTACCAGCTCTGGGTAGGTAAGCCACTGTGCTGTGCTGACTCCATGTAAGTTTATCTGTGACAGAATTTTCCTCCTAATAAACTTTCTTCTCTGTTTTCCTTGCACAGTTGATGGAACCTTGAGCTGGGCACCTGGCCATGAAAAATAAAGAAGGAATAGGCCAGTCTTCCTAAGCTAAGTGTGGCCACGTGGCTAAGTTCCGGCCAATAGTAAGTGAGCAGGAGTGATGAGGACAAATTCCCCATCATGTCCTTTAAACGGAATCTGGCCTTTCCTCCCCTTTCTATGAAAGTATTCCCTTTTGACCTAGCAGATGAGAAAAACACCGTAAGATGATTAGAACTAAAAGGCAAAACTTCACAAATTCTGCAGGGAGAAGCTGCCTCCTCAATTTTATTGCTCCAAGTTTAGGTTTTACTGCTCAGACACTTACAGCTAAACAAACTTATTTTGTTTAAGCCATTTTTATTTAAGGTCTCTTTCCCCCGAAGCAGAATGTATACAATAATAGTAAACATATTGTAGCATTTACCGTGTGCCAGGCAGTATTCAAGATGCTTTTAGCATCATGAACTCATTAAGCAATGCAATCATCTAAAAAGTAACTTCCTATATGTACTTACAGGTGTAGAATTCAAGCACAGAGAGGTCAAGAAAGTAAGAGAAAGTCTGAATCGAAGCATTGTGGCTCTAAAGTCTGTATGTTTGATCACAACACTTAGCACAATGTTAGACATTTACCAAATATTAAATAAATGTCTATTTACTGCAATCCATTTATTTAAAACTCTAACTGTATTTAGAAATATCAACATGGATGGGTTTGTTAATGCAACCACTTACTTTCCTCTTCTACAGGGAAAAATGATCACTTTATGTGGTCGGCATCAAAGAAGGATTCCGTAATGATTCTTTTTGCAGACATTTAAGTCTTTAATTTTTCAATAATAAATAGTCACTTTGCTTTAGATAAATTTAAAGTTTCCAAAGTGAACCAAGAGCCATAGGGCTTTCTTTCATCTTGAAATAATGAAGAATTTTACCAATTAATACATAATGGAGGCAAATGATTAACTGTGGATTCAAGAAACAATTTTGTCAATCATCTTAATTGACGGTTACACACTACAACATCTAGAATGCTAAAAGTCAAAAATGTCTTGATTAACAATTAATTATTAAGACTAATTCTATCAAGGTGGCTTCTATTCTCTAGTGCCCAATTTGGAAAACTGCAATTAAGATTTATAAATGTGGAGGTTGCACTAACATCAACTTTAAGTATGCATATAATGTGCTGTATTTCAATAAATATTTTCACAAATTAAAGGAATTTTTTTATTTCTAAGAATAAGCACCTAGCACATGGCTGAATTTGTCTTCCATCATGCCATTTTCAAGGACAACATTTTATTTATTGAAGCTTATAGTCCTTATAATGTTTAGAAGTTTCTCTACCTTGTATGAATTGCATTTTAAATGAAGGATAAGTGACAGTTTAGAATACATGTTGCCAACTTGAAAAAGAAATCTGCATTCATTTATTTGCTACAGTCCACCAGATCTCTTATCTATCTTTCGTTTCTCTGCCCATCCATTCATCTCTCCACATATACATATTCATTTTTAATAGTTATGAATTAAGTTGTATTAGAGTCTAAAAGTAAAGCTTCTTGATTCAGCTTGTCTAGAACACCATTTATGGATCAAAAATCTGAAAGTGTACTGCTATAAAATAATCATCTCATGAACTCACTTGAGTAAGGAGGAGAGTAATAATCAGTCCACATTCCCTATACCCTGCCTCCTGCCCCAAGCATATAAAACCCCAGAGCATGTCCAATTTATTCACAGGCATCTGCATCATTAGTCAGGAGTCTTTATTTTAACTCCACACTTAAACTGTCCCATCCCAGCCATGAATCACATACATACACTATAGTGTATAATTTTTTTAAGGAAAAAAGACTTGTACTTAGAATGATCATTTTTTTTTTAGCAAAACTATGCCTATTAGTTTTCTCAATACTGGGACAGTTTGGCTGGTATTGAATTGTCAAATTAATTGAAACTCATGAAAGTTTTATTAATCACATTTCAGGTGGCCAGATTTCTCTTCTTCAGCTTTCTATTCTTTATATACAATTGAAATCCTTGCCACGCATTAATCATGATGTTTCTATTATACTCACATACTTCCAAGACTGGTTATGCCTCTGAACAATAGCACTTTGAAATCAAACACTAATCATTCTTTCTTATAACTGTTCTCTGTCAACTTCTCATGTATTTCACTGCAAGTAATGAATGCGTTTGATAAGGTGATCATGCTACAAAAATTGGCATTTTTGTGACTAAGCCAAAGTTTATTGAAAGAGATCTTAAGTTGACTTGTTAAAATTCACAAAACCAAAATCTGCTCACCTCTAGAATTTTTCTTTAGTTTTCAGGTACAGAACAACTGCATTTACATTTCAATGCTTATTATCCTATGAAATACATGAGTTAACTATATCCAGCATAGTTGACAGAAAGCTTTTGACCTCCTCTCCCTACAGTACCACCGTAGAGGCTTGTATTGCAAACAACTTCATAAGAATTAGAATATAGAAAGTCTTAATGTCACTTCAGATAAAACAGCATTTTATAGATCATAAAAGAAATATAAACATACATAACTTATCCCAATTAGCTGAAAGTCCTGACACACCAGATTACAACCACATATCTATTAAGATGCAGCAGAAAAGATACAGCATGTTGAAAAAGCTGGTTACATTCATCATGAATATGAAAACTGAAAAATGTGTTCCCTTGTTATCTACTCTGGACAGAATGCTTTTTATGATCTGGCACACGGAAATAAATTGTCAACCAATTCCTTGAGAGACAAACCCAAATATATCTAGAGCTTTACACATTAAGTACATTTTTGATAGAATACGATGGGGCTCAAGGACAATGCGGTCTATTAAATAAACTAAGGCGGCAGAAAGGGCTGAACATTTTCTAAGCCCTCAGGAGATTTGAACTATCTTTAAATAAGGGGAAGCCACAAATATTCCAAAGACCAAGGAAAACACAGGTAGCAGCAGTAATGAACTACAGTTATATGGAGTATAGACCCCCTCCCTATACAATCAGTCATAGGTCTCTAGGACCCAACTAAAGCATTTCAGCTTTGTTGCGCAGGGACTTCTTCACTCCTTGTTGCCAAGTAGGATATACACAAAAATGCTCCCTCTTCTACTTGAACCCCAGAGGAAAATAATTTTAAAGAGCAAAAGAAGCACATCTTTATTAATTAAAGTCTATTTTTGTACCTCTTTAAATTTTCCTCGCTTTATTATCAACGTGCTGTATTCAGAAGACCATTCTTTATGACCAGCTTTATGTGAAGTACCTATTAGTACTCGATGGAGGCTAAATATATATTCATCCCCCATTAATATAGAGGTACTTGTTGATTTTATTGTATTTAGAGTATAAGTTGGTAAAATTAAATTGTATACATATTACCAACAAATGAGTTTTTAGATAGAGTTTTAGATACGCAAAGGATTGATTCTTAACTAATTGAAATAAGTTACAGAGCTATCAACTTATTTAAATAATATTCTTCCTGTACAGTTTAATCAAGAAGGTAAATTAAAGTAGGTATAATAAGCAATTCTTTAAAAATGCAATATAGAAATGTTTATTAAATATCAGGGGCACTATAAATCAAAGAACATTTAAATTTTATAAAATTATTTTTAATCTCTTCATATAATTCCAGTGATAAATCAATAGCTATATTTAAATTTAAATAACATAATAAACACATACCAGAGATTTTTTTAAATGCCATTTGTTAAATTTAGGATTCATCACAATTTCTGGCCAATAGGTTCATAATACTTTGATTCTTAACTTGAAACATTAACCATTAATATTTAATAACTAATGCTAAATTCTTTGTTACCAGATTAGTTCAAAGCAAATGAAAAATTGATAAGCTAATAAGCATAGGTCACACATATTTATGAAATAGTCTACTTGTGGCTTATTTTTCCTCAATACTGTTACTCAAGTCCATGCTTTGCAAAATCCAAACTGATTTGCTGCAGGAAACACAAGACAAAGAGTTTTCTCCAAATTGGAATCCTCAGTGTTCCTGTCCTTGTAGTCTCTAAAGAAGGGAGAAGAGATCTTCACAATTTCCTGTGCCTTCATGCACGAATGGACTTTTAGAAAGGACCTTTTCTTTTCTTTCATGGTCAAATTGACCCTACCTTGATTTTGCTTGAATGAATTGGCCTCCACTTTGTTGCCTCACAGTAGTGTTATTTAAAATGAGACAGGAGGAAAGCACTGGCAACCTAAGGCTTATTAACCATTCAAGCATGATCATGCAAAGCAAAATAAGTCAGACATAAAAAGTCAAGTACTATGACTTCACTCATATGTGGGATATAAAACTGAAAGCAACAAATGAACAAGCAAAAAAAACAAAAAAACAAAAATGCAAAGACATCACTCATAAGTGGAATATAATGAACAATATAAATTGATGAACTAAAATAGATCCAGAGACATAGAAAAATCAAACAGACCATCCAACTTCAGGGTGGGGAGGTGAGGTGAGATATCAACCAAAAGACTTGTATGCATGCATATAAGCATCACCCATGGATATAGTCAGTAGGGGGGGTGAGGGCCTGTGCTTGTGGGGGGGGGAGGGATGAGCGGGGAGAGGTCAATGAGGGAAAAAGGATTCATATGTAATACTTTCAACAAAGAAGAATTTTAAAAAATATTCAGAAATGCACACACACACAAAACAAACAAACAAATGAACAAAAAAACCACAAAAAAACAACAACAAGCAAACAAAAATGCATAGACAAAGACAGTATGGTGGTGACCAGAGGGAAGAGGGTAGAAGGGTGTAGTAGTAAAGGGTAAAGGCATTCAAATACAAGGTGATGGCTGATTATTTGACTTGGGGTGGTCAAATGCAATATGAAGATCATGTATCATAGAAATGTACACCTGAAACCTGTATAATCTTATTAATCAATTCATCCCAATAAATGTAATTAAAAAAAAGAGAGAATGACTGGTACGTAAACATCAAACCTAATACAACACAACAGGAAGACCTTAGATTTCTGTCTGGCAAGAAAAGTAAGTTAATCACTGAATGAGAAGATTAATCTATTGGGACTTAAAAAAAAAACTGAATAGTAGGACAACCTAAAAAAATTGTTTTGTACGATAGAATAGTCCAACATCACTGAATTCATTGAGTAGTCTGGAGCTTCTCTTTAAGTCACTATATTATTGGATGTCTGCTAATCAAATAGACCATGTCTGACTTATTAAAGCAATATTCACACTGATTAATTCAGGGTGGCACCTGTGGCCTCCTAAGAAAACAACCATCTCTTTAAAAGCCAGCCTGAAGCTGGACCTTGGGTGTTCACACAGAGCCTTGTGACTATAGACTTGGCAAACATCCAGCTCAAAATTAATTTTGTCATTCAGAGGAGAAGCTATTTTATGGATAAGAGACTATAAATTTCACAGCTGACTTGAGATCTACTCAAGCCAACAACATCAGTTTCTACTTTGCAAGTAAGATTTGTTCTGTCAATGCAGATTTCTCAGTGAGTGCTTTTCCCTTTCAAAGGCCAAGTTGAATTTCAAAGAAATATTTCCATGTTCTAATACAAATCAAGGCACTGATTACATTAGCTCAAATTCAAAATTGATGCACTGTTTGTGCCCCTCCTACTGCACTTCAGACAAAATGGAAACAGGCTGAGTTTCTAACTTTCAGTGACATTTTTGAGGATAATCAAAATTCAGAAGCATTGGCTTCCATGGAGTACTAAACTAAAGAAAGAATTAAGACCCAAAGTGGCTTTTTGTGTTGTGTGTTATTTGTCTTTTTATTTATCAGTTCTTTAATTATCAGCTTCCTGAATAATACATAATACTAATGCCATATATTAAATAATATATGCATGAAAAAAATTGAGACCCTGTCTACTGTAATTATTTTCTTCCTTTTATTTGTTTTCTGATTTATCATTATTGTATGTTTTGAAAGCTTAAGGACATGTCAGATTAGGCAAAGATAAATAAAAAGCTTAAATTTTTGATTGTGGGATTTCTCTAATTGTGAACATCTTTTAGACTAAAAGGCTATTTAATTAGTCACTGAGTGAGAAAACCATTTAAAAAAAAGGTTCTAATTGGTATTATTCCTGGCCATCTGAGTAGAACATAGAAAGGTTGCAAATGAAATAGAAACAGATTTAATTGCTCTTCTGAATGTTCATAAAAAACTGAGACCTTGCCCAAACCCAGTGTAGACTCCAAATAATCTTACTTTTCATTATCATTGGTGATCAGGCCCACCATGCTACCTGTGTAAAAACACCGCCAGAGAACTAGTTTCACGATTCCTGTTTTATTCTCAGATGCTCCCATCAAGATTTTTACCTAAACCAAGATCCACGAAATGACAAATGACTTTCAGCATTTTTCCTTAATCCTTTCTCTGGATTTATATACAAGTATCTTGAAAGGTGGGTGAACACTACAAAAAAAAAAATAAATGAAAAAAATAAAAAGGAGAATGATAAGCTCCAGGTAATCAGTGATATAGCTTTCTTTTGAAAATTGTGTCAAATAAAATGAGCTCACTCATAGAATTTTGTGGACATTATTTAAGTTCTCATTCATTTATTGATCAGCAGTATACACAATGCTTAAAAAAGTGGGAGAAAGAAAGACAGATTTGAGTTAATGACCTGAACCCACCATTTATCCAACAGTGTGACCTTGAGCAAGTTATTTAATTCTTCCTAGCCTCATATTTCTCACCTGAAAAATGGAGATAGCTAATCTTAAGGATTTGGTAAGAATTAAATGAAGTATGTTTTTAAAACACTTTAAAAAAGTGTTGGGCACATAAGACTGCTTTAAATAGTAGCTATAATTTTAGAGCCTAATATACTAGTAAAGGGTGCCTCTCTTTAAAAAATAATCAGCAAATGAAGGTGGGGCATTTTCTCAATACTTAAATTGCTAAGGTTGGCCATTTGATCTAAGGTCCTTTTCCATCTACAGATTTGTTGTGTAATGCATATTTTAATGAAGATGGTTGACTATAACTTGGTTACTTGAACCTTAGCTATTATCCTAACTAATAAAGGAGTAATATGCAAATTAGGCATCACTCCATCACAAAAAATGGCTGCACTCATAGTCACAAGATGGCAGCACTCAGTCAGGCTCAGGTTTGCCACTGAAGTACTCAGGCTTGTTAGCCAGGCAGGTGGGGTAGGCAGGGGGCCCGAGGGTGGAACAGGCCATCATAGGGGGCTGGGGGTCCCCTGCCCAGTCCAGAAGCCTTCGCCAGAGGTCTCAGGCATGGGCAAGGGTGGAGCAGGTGATCGGAGGGAGCAGGGGCAGAGCTGGTGATTGGAAGGGTATAAGGGTGCCCTAATCAGGCATAAAGCCTGGGTCAGAGGCCTCAGGCCTGGGCAGGGGCAAGGCCAGAGATTTCAGGGGCCTGGGCTCCGCAGAGCTAGCGATCATAGGGGCAGGGGAAGAGCCTGCAATTGCAGGGTTCTGGGCACAGGCAGAGCTGGCAATGCAGGGGTCTGGGGGCTCCCTGCCCAGGCCTGCAGCCTTGGCCAGAGGCTGCCAGTGGGGCAAGGGCAGAGCCAGCGATGGCAGGAGAAAGGATCAGAGCTGGTGATCACAGAGGCCTGGGCTCTGTGAAGCCAGCAATTGAAGTGGCTTGGGGGTCCTCTGCCCAGGCCTACAGCCTCAGCCAGAGGTTACAGATCTGGGCAGGGGTGGAGCTAGGATTGAAGGGGCAGGAGTGGAGCCAGTAATTGGAGTGAACTACAGAAGAAACACCTTTTCTTACTGCTCATTGGCTAAGCTCCCTGTATGCCACTGGTAATATTCTTAGTAACTTGAGTAATAAGAATCCAAAAAGGCAATCTAGGGTTTTTCCACAATACTTTCAGAGGAAAAAAATGAAAGTCCACTGCTGGAGGGCTAAGAAATGTCATATCTTGCCCTAGCTGGTTTGGCTCAGTGCATAATGCCTCAGCCTGCCGACTGCAGGATCTGGGTTCAGTTCTAACCAAGGGTATGTGCCTAGGTTGCAGGCTCCTCCCTGTCTGGGGCCCAGTCAGGGTATATGCAGGAGGCAACCAATTAAAGTGTTCCTCTCACTTTGATGTTTCTCTCTGTCTTTCCCTTCTCTTCCACATTCTCTAAAAATCAATGGAAACATAACCTCAGGTGAGGATAAAAAAGAAAGAAAGAAAGAAATGTCATATCCTATGAAAGACACATCTTGAAAATGCCTAAAGAAAGTTGTCATGTTTTCATGATGAAAGGACTGGAGTCAGTGTTGATGAAAACACCTTGGTGGCTGCAGTGACTAGCAGTGGCTGCAGCAGTGGGGTGATGGGGCTGGTGGCTTCCCCTGATTAGCCTGGTCGCCTACCACAAAGGGAGGCCAGACTATGGCTTAGGACCGCTCCCCAAGGGCTCCCAATATGTGAGAGGGGGCAGGCTGGGCTGAGGAACCCCCGCCCCAGTGCATGAATTTTGTGCACCGGGCCCCTAGTTTACAATAATCATCATCAGCAGCAGCATGTAAAACAATAAATTCTAGTGAGTCCAAGTTGAAAAATACTCAAACTACAATGTCTTTGAAACTGTACTATATTGTGATATTTTGGGCTTCGCATTAATGGGGAACTGGGAGTGTTGATTTCCAGTGCTACCACTGCTGCTCACGGTGAAGGGCCTCGGTCTCCCCTCACCTGTAATATCAGAGTTTGCAACTCTTAGGTTCCTTTAAATGTGTCTGGGAGCTGAATGTAACTCAATGCAATTTGTGAGGAAAAATGTACACGCCCCCTCCCCTGAATGTGGTAAATCCATGTATGAAATACTGACCTAATTTCCGCTCACAGACCCCATAGTGGACACTCTTAGTTATGCAGAAAATCAGGCCAAGTTGTCATCCAGGGAATAAAAGAGAGGCAACGTGCTCCCAGCCTGCATCGTCTAGACTAATTTTCTTGTTCCCTTTGATGCTACTATGGGAGTCTTGCCAACTGCCTCTCTGGAAACAATTGTTAATTGCACTGGCTCAAATTAGACCTTCCTCCCAAGTACCCTCCAATATCACACTTCAGTGCTGTTCTGAGGTGTTAGGGAGAGTAACCAAGAAAACATCCCAATCTTTGCTCCATGGAACAGACTCATGGATAAAACAGACCTCATGACATGTCTGCTTCTGGGAATGCACCCCTTTTTAGGGCTGAGGGCTTGAGGGTGCACCTAAATGAAATAAAGCTTGCCATGTCATAAGTTCTGTATTATTTATTATGCACTAATCAAGGGAAATATCCCCAAACTATTTGCCTTTACAATATAGCATTTGGTAAGTTTTAGCACAATACTAGGCATGTAGCAAGAACTTAGTAAACACATATTTGCTAATGATAATTTGGCAAGAGATTCATCTTAAAAAGAGATTCAGTGAAGCTATAATCTACCACATATTATAGTCCCTTTTTTAAATCCTTACCTTTTAAATCCTCACCCAAAAACATGTTTTTTATTGATTTTATTGAGGGAATAAGGAAGGGAAAGAGAGAGAAATAAAAAAGAGAGAAAAACATTGATATGAGAGAAAAACATCGATCAGTTGATTGGTTGCCTGCTATCAGCTCTCTGACTGGGGATTGAGCCCATGACCCAGGTATTAGCCCTGAGAGGGAATAGAACCTGCAGACTTTTTGGTGAATGGACCAGGGCTATCGTCCTTTTTTAAAATTTTTGGTCCACCTGTCGCTAGGATTTGGGTGGGTTTGTCAAGCAGGAATATCCTTGTCTGTTGTTTCTTCAAGAAAAAAAGTAGACTGAAACTCTGAAGTCTGTGTTTACACTTTGGAGCTATCTTTGATCCTACACATACAAAGTTCCCAGCTTTGAAAATGTGTTTGCTATAGTTGCAGATACAGTCAGGACTGAGATCTGTGAGTGGACTTTATATCTTATTTGAGCAAGATTGAGGATTAATAAACTTAAATCCTACTTAGCTATATAATAGGAAATTATTTAACATTTCTATGCCTCAGTTTCCTCACCTACAAAATGGAGAAAATATTAGTAGCTATCTCACAGAGTTACTGTGTGGCTTAAATAACATGTAAAATATTGAACATAGTAGCCAAAAGGTAGTAAGTGTTCAAATAAAATTTTCAGGTTTTGTAATTATTATTGTTGTGGAGTAGAAATCTCCATGGGAGTCAGTGTAAAGCACAGATCTTCATCCTCATGGAAACGATATTGCTCTACCAGAGGTTGGCTCCCACAGATTATCACCTCCTAGGCTGCAGTTCCTACCGATTTGTTTTCATCGTGTTTTAAAGAGTTCTATACACAGAGCAGTGGGAATCACCTTGCATCCAGTGTAGTTTGGGCTAAAACAGAGATTTATATAAACTGCTTTTCCACACTGCAGTCCCCATGTATACAGCCTGTGCATTAAACTATAAGAACGAATGGATGTAGAAACATGAAAGGCAGAAGACAGGAACATAATCTCTCCCTTTTTTTATTTATAAATATTTATCAGATTTAATTGTAATAAAGACACACTTTTCTTACCCCTGTCAATTATGTATAACATGTCTTCTGGTGTAGCTAGGAAAAGAAAATATTTGTAATTAGAAAAGAAAATACAAATCAAGTCAAATGGCCAGATCAATAAATCAAGTCAAATGGCCAGATTGCTGTCTTATAGGACCGAGGCTCAACCTCTTGTCAACTCTTCTCAGGTAAGTTATAAGTGTTTTGCTTACTAGTTGTTTGGTTATTTTGGGAGGGATGTTGCTTTGGTGTTTTGCTTCTCCTGTGACCTAGCTCCTTGCCACTCAAAGTGTGGTCTCGGGACAGGCGGCAGCAGCGGCATCTGGGAGTTTGGAGAAATGCAGAATCTCAGGCCCTGCTCAAACCCTCAAGCAGTCCAGGTGCACTTTGCAAACTGGGGACTTATCAATCAGCAGATCTCATTGATGAGAGTTAGCCCCCCCTCCTTCATCCATAGTCTAGTTAACTCAAACTAGGAATAAAGCGGCTGATATTCTTCAACTGGTTAATATCTTGACCCAGGTGTGAATGATTGATAAGGTGCTGTCCACTTTCCATGCCATCTGAATCTAGCCTCTTTCATGGCATATTCCTCACAATCTATTATAGTGATTTCCAAATCTGTTATAGCTCCGTAAGTACTATGAACACTCCTCAGGTGCAGAAAACCGCCTAGTGCCCTCAGCTTTAAGTGAACTACTTATTTAATAAGTATTTATTACTTAATCAAAATGATGTATTAGATTTCAAGGTCAGCCAACAAGTATTTATTCACTGCTAAGTGTAGAGAAAATACAGTTTTGATGCCTTTGGCTGCATCCTAAGGATTCCAGAGCCAGAGGAAAGAGAGAGTCTCTTGCTTCTGTTAGTACTATGCTCTGCCAAGGCAAGAGTTCAAGCGCACTAGGCTGTGTATGGATTATTTTGACCAAGGTTGTTAATTGCTCCTTATATCCACTTCTTGGATAACAACTGGCTATTTGAAATGGTTTGCCTTCCAATGGGGAGAACAAATTTCTAGATCCTCTAAGTCCCAGCACATATTCATGTAAAACTAAAATTGCAACACTATAAAGGGAGAAAAAATAACCAACTGTCACTCAATATATTTCATTCAGAATGAGGTTGTGAAAGAAGCAATGATTCTTTGTGCCCAAGGCTGCTCAATTTGGGCACTGCATGCTGTACTGTCTAAAATATTTTATTTCCATTTGGATTCCAGACTACTAAAATAGAGTCCTCCTCAGGCAAATGTACAAGAATACAACATATTTGGTTCTCAAATGACTCTCCTTAGAGAATTATCTATTAATTTGAATAATTGTTATTTACTTCAAAATTAAATCAGTAACAAATGATCAGTGTTCTAGAATTACTAGAGAACATAGCCAAATTTAATCCATAAAGTACATGTGGATGTCATAGCACCATTGAAATGTATATATTTATATGTGTATACAAAAGCATAATTATATGTTTATATAATTGATATAAACTAATTCCGAGAGGAGAAACCAATTACTATCCTATCTAATAAAGATGGAATATGCAAACTGACTAACTTCACGACAAAGATGGCGGCACCCACAGCCAATAAGGTCTTTAAATAATATATAACCCCCGTTTTGTATTTCAGATTGCAACAAATAATAATTATATAAAAAGTGAAGGACAGTGAGGTTCTCTTAAGAAATTAAAACATTTTGCCTTTAATTAAATTCTAGGACAGAAAGATTGCTTGGAGTATTTGGCTTAGCCTTTACCTACACCTGTGGCTCCCTACTGCTGAAAAAACTCAAGAGCACCCTAAATATATAAACATACATAAATGAAAATATTAATAACAATAAATACCTAGACACTTGAAGGAAGGGCATGATACTGAGGGTAAAGTCATAATAGTTTAATAGCGGGAGGCTAGGGCCATAATTGGGGAATGGGAGTGAGCAGAAAGGAAGAAAGAAAAAGAAAACTGAATATAGGTAGTCCTCACCCTAGCCTTAACTAATAGAGACTAATACAATAATTCTAGTATTAATCACTACATAAGTTATTATCTGAGCTTGACCCAATTCAGTAATTGCAATCTTATTTGCTTGGGAATTTTTCTCCTAAGCAAGACTCCTAGTAAATTTATACTCTGACAGTCAAATTCTGAGATTTCTCACTGATCCCTAGCTCACAGAAGAACATGGATATTCAAAGATGTAGGACATTGTTTTGTTTTGTGTTTTTTACCTTGAAGTTAAGCAAAGTTAGTCATGGTTGGAGGGCAGTCATAGTATAGTGGGGGAAACAAAAAAAGAAAAGAAAATGGTGCAGGTACAGGTCACCTGGGCCAGACAGGGTTAGGTCTATGAGATGGCTGTTCTTTGTTTTTATCTTGGGAAATTTAGCATTTTTTTTATTCATGGTCACAGAAACATGCTCTGCATTCTCAATCTAACTATTCTTGACAGTGTTTTACATTTTTAATGCACTTGATATTTTCCCTTCTGACAGGTTATTCCATTGAGTGTATAATCAAAATTCCCACTGCTGGCTCCCACCCTGCACACATTCCAGAACTCTGTTTTAGGGGCAGGAGATCTCTTCTGAGTGTTTTCAGAATATAATGCAGAACACTTCCCTTCTGACTCTTTTCTTTTCCTTTCTTTCTGTCACTAGAAAATGACTATATCGTATTTACTCCAGTGTGAGTCAAATAAATCTGCTGAAATTTCAGCTAATTTGTTCATCATCAACTAAAAACACATAGACATATTTAAAAATGACAAAAATAAACCATCCTTTATCTTCTGGTTAAAGAATATTAGGTTTTGACCGGAAGCAGTGATTATCAAACTTTAGTGTGTAAACACTGCAGAGGCAATTTGTTGGAACATGCCAGGAGACTGAACTTCTCAAAGCTCCCTTGAGTCACTGCCTGCTACGCACTGAATGTTTGTGTCCTCCCAAACTCATATGTTAATACTAACCCCTAAAGTGACAGTATTAGGAAGTGGGGCATTTGGAGAATAATTAGATCATGAGGGTAGAGTCCTCATATGTGAAATTGGTGCCCTTATATAAGGACCACAGAGAGCTCTCTCTTGCTCCCTTTCCAGTATTTGAGGACACAATGAGAAGTCAGCAGCCTGCAATCTGGGAGGGGGTGCCCACTAGACACCACATTTGCTGGTGCCTTTATCTTGGACTTCTCAGCCTCCAAAACTATGAAAAATAAGTATTTGTTAAGTCACCCATTTTATGTGGTATTTTTAAAATATATTTTATTGATTTTTCACAGACAGGAAGGGAGAGGGATAGAGAGTTAGAAACATCTATGAGAGAGAAACATCGATCAGCTGCCTCCTGCACGCTCCACACTGGGGATATGCCCGCAACCAAGGTACATGCCCTTGACCAGAATCAAACCTGGGACCTTTCAGTCTGAAGGCCGACACGCTATCCACTGAGCCAAACCAGCAGGGCAGGTATTTTTTTAGAAGTCTGAACTAAAGTACCACTTTAGGGAGAGAATTTTGAAATATTTACAGTTGAGGACACTGGTCATCTATATTAAGAGTTAAATAAAAGTATAAGGTGACATAATATGAGTAAATAAATGTTGCATAGAGTATGGTCAGAAGAAATATTTCTATTGGACGGTATGAATAGGAAATCACTGACAAAGTGAGTATGAAAATGTAGTATAAATTCTAATATCAAAAATTATTGTATCAAGATCTATTAATCAAGATCTATTATTAATCAAGATCTTATTGTTTTTTATTGACATTTATTCTGCTCTTTCTCACTTCCCCAGTTCGCATCCTAACCACTCACAATGATACTATTTTGACTTGATTTTTCAGTGCCACTAATACTCCTGGGGTGAGTGTGTTTTTAAATCTTTAGGATACTGGAAAATATATTTGCCAATGTTATCACTGATAAGGCTTTAATCTCCAACATATATAGGGAACCCATACAACTTAACAAAAGGAAGATAAACAATCCAATCAAAAAATGGGCAAAGGACCTAAATAGACACTTTTCAAAAGAGGACATTCAGAAAGCCAAGAGACATATGAAAACATGCTCAAAGTCACTAATCATTCAAGAGATGTAAATCAAAACAACAATGAGGTATCATCTCACACCTGTAAGAATGGCTATCATCAACAAATCAATAAACGACAAGTGCTGGAGAGGATGCGGAGAAAAATGAACCCTCCTGCACTGCTGGTGGGAATGCAGACTGGTGCGCCACTATGGAGGACAGTATGGAGTTTCCTCAAAAAGTTAAAATGGAACTGCCATTTGACCCTGTGATCCCGCTTCTAGGAATATATCCCAAGAAACCAGAAACACCAATCAGAAAGGATACATGCATCCCTATGTTCATAGCAGCACAATTTACCATAGCTAAAATATGGAAACAGCCTAAGAGCCCATCAGCAGATGAATGGATTAGAAAACTGTGGTACATCTACACAATGGAATACTATGATGCTGTGAAAAAAAAGAAGGAATTCTTACCATTTGCAACAGCATGGATGGAACTGGAGAGCATTATGCTAAGTGAAATAAGCCAATCAATGAAAGAAAAATACCACATGATCTCTCTCATTTATGGATAATAAAGAACATTATAAACTGATGAACAAATATAGATACAGAGGCAGAGCTGCATCAAACAGACTGTCAAACTACAGTGGGAAGGCTGGGGAGGATTTGGGGAGGCAGTTAAGATATCAACTGAAGGAATTGTATGCATGCATATAAGCATAATCAATGGACACAAGACACTGGGGGGTAAGGGAGGCAGGGGAGAAGGTCAAGGGAAAAAATGGAGACTTATCTAATACTCTGTAATACTTTAATCAATTAAACAAAATTAAAAATAAATACCATTGCAGAACAACAAAAAAAATCTTTAGGATACCCAGGAGAAATCACAGAAATAGGAGGAGGGCCAGGACAAATGAGCAGTCTTCCTGCCCTGGCAGCTGCCTGAGATCCTTTGCTTGCTATTCTGCCGTGTGGGTGCCAGCGAGCTTTGGTTCCTTTGGTGATGAGCTTGATGTGAACAGAGGAAATCTAGATAGTCATCAAAATGCACACATAATTGTATACACTTAAGCAGAGAAAAAGCTCACAGGAATAGATGCCACTATTTAGGTGTGGCCATGAGTGGCATCCCAGTCCAAGAGTAGCCAAATCAATCAAACAAAAGTATAAGTGATTGGCACCAGATCCTCCTTTTTGTGGAAGACATCAGAAGGGCAGGGGTATTTAATGTCTTCAGATAAGAGATAGGATGAAGAAAAAGTAGCTGAGGGTATTGAAATCTCTCACACCATGATTTTTACTTGTTCACCTGCCAGGTGGCAGGTACAATCAGAGCACAGAGACTTTGCCTAGGCAGCTGACGTGTGGAGCTCTGTCCTAAATGTCATACATTAACATATAAGTATAGTACACAGGGAATCTGTTCAGCTGATGATAGTCCATAATGTAGTTTAATCAATAAACCTATGGACCAATTCATTTACACACAGTTGTTTGCATGTGTATGTTTGAGTAGTTGAGAACCTAGAGAGAAAAAAAATATATTTTCATTCTAAAAATAAAAGTTTCAGAACTGGTAGCTTCTGCTTATGGGAGAGTCTTTATCTGGAGACCTCAGTCTTTGATGGTAGAAGCTAGTCTTCCCCTTGCCTGAATACTAAGGAATACTAAGAAATGCTAGTTTCTGCAGACATCTTTCCTGCTTCAAAAAAGTAAGCTTCACTTTCATCTAGTTCCCGCATGGGCTCTGTGCAATTTTGTTTGGAGGGAAAAAACTGTCTGAAAATTTTCTAGAAAATACTTCATTTTTTCTCTTCCTTTCCTTCTCAGCTCCAATCAGAAGCAATGCACCACAACCCCAATGGCCAGTTTCCTTGTTTTATATAAATCAAGTTCCTTTTTCATATCTTCCATCTCTTATAAGGCCAGAAGAGTTCTAACCCCTCAATCAGAGAAATACATTCATTCCATAGTTACATGTGCATTAAAATCAATGATGTTTTGAATCTACTTTTTTGAAAATGCCTTTGTGTTGGTTTAGTAGTGTTGAACTGTAAATGAAAACCCTGGATAGTTTCTATGAAAATATTAGGGATAATAAAACGTTCTGAGAACTGTAATTCTCCACAAGAATAAGTAACACTAACATTAAGTCACCCTAGCTGGTTTGGTTCAGGCCTGCAAACTGAAGGGTCTTGGGTTCGATTCTAGTCAAGGGCACATGCCTGGATTGTGGGCTCAATCTCAGTAGGGGGTGTGCAGGAGGCAGCTGATCAGTGATTCTCTTTCATCATTGATGTTTCTGTCTCTCTCTCCCTCTCCCTTCCTCTTGGAAAAATATATATTCACAAGAACCAGAGATAATGAATCAGCATTTCCACTGCTCACGCGGTCCCCAACCTGAGATATGGGAGGTTGGAAGCAGTTCCTGAATCCCTCTGAGCCTCATTTTCTTTTTCACATTTAAAATGAGGATGCTGGACTAGATGATCTCAAAGTTTTTTCCAACCCAAAATGCCACGATTATATACCCCTTTAAAAACCATTTTTTAAAATTCTGATCATAAAGCAATATATGCTTGGAAAAAAATATAAATAAGAATATGTACATTACTGGTAATTTCACCACTCACATATAACCACTTGGTGTACATTTTTCTAAGTAATGCTCTGAGTCTCTAAACACACTCACACACAACCACAAAGCCATCACAACCACAATAAAACACAGGGGGATCTCCTTCCTGCTTTATCTCTAAAGACAACTCGAGCTCCTTTCCTGCTTTAGCACTTACGCACGTAACAATCGAGGTTCTGGCAACTAAAACTGCACAGGCAGCAGCTCCATTTTTCTCAGAACCAAGTGAAAACGAACAGGCAATTAAAAGTTACTGAACTGCAAGGTAAAATTACTTCTGTGCTCTGCTGCTACTGACTAAAGAGGGGAGACAATGAAAATCATATTTAGAATTAAGATACAACTACAGAACATAGCCGTCTGCTCCACTGAAATGAAGTCTATAAACATTACACATAATCAGCAGCACTTCAATCATGCTCTCGCTCACAGTGAGATGGAAGATTACACAAAACAAATGTGCAATGTTCAAATCTGTGGCATTGCTGGTTAACAGAAGGCATTTCCCTCCCAGCCCACAGAGCCACGCAACTTCTCTCCTGTACAGCCAGTGTCCCGCTCACAAATAGGTTCTACGCCAAGAGTCCAACAGCCAATTGTACCAAGCTCTGTATTAACTGCCATATAATTAATATTCAAAATGGTGTTTAGGTTCCTAAGCTCGCTCACAAACGTCAGTTTATTAAAAGAAGTGTTTTCCAAGGACAACATGAAGAGTGCTATAGGGGAAGAAAGAGTACTATGGAAACAAACCACCATAGCAATGATTCTTTAAATCAGGGGTGGGGAACCTTTCTCCTGCCAAGGGCCATTTGCATATTTATATCATCATTCATGGGCCATACAAATTATCAATCTAAAAATTATGTTGCTATGGAAAAAGAAAAAATTTCCTAGATTTATTAAGTTTTACATCCTTTCCGCAGTTGCCTTGGCAGGGCCGGACCAAACGATATGGGGTGTGGGCCAGATGTGCCCCACCCCTGCTGAAGCTTGTATTCAGAGTTCAATCTTGGAAGTACAAGAATGACCTCCTTTTCTAGAAATCACACGGTAGCTCCCATCCTTAGACAAACGGGTAGTGTAGGAAGACAACGTTTTCAGAAATTCAGTCAGGAGAACCAGGTGCCAGAGATCTAGGAAAAGAATTAACATTGCAATGGAAAGCAGGGAATAGCATGAGGTGAAACCAATCTTCCAGAATGAGGTGAAGATAAAGAAATCTTCGAAGGAGTTCAAAAAATGAGAGAAGTCATGAGCAAAAGACCCTCAACTAAAGAAACTTTTAAGGAATGTACATCTGAAAAATAAAACAATCGGGGGAGGGGAGGGGTGGAAGGTACAAAATAGGCAAAGGAAAGGAAAGAAAATGGTAACACCTTAACCCTAATCCTATCCTATACCCCAAGGGGAGAGTGGGAATGAAAACAATTTCACTAGGAAAGTTAGTGTGCACACTCCGTATCCATTATATACATTCCAACAATCCCACCCCCATGTCTGTGTTCTACAGAATTTCTTATCACCCAGAATCACATATGAGAAGGTTTCAAGGAGCACATTTGTAAGAGCAAACACTCATAACCACCCAAACATCCACGAGTGCTGGAGTGGGTAGCAATATTGTGGTTTACTCACTCTAGAAGAATACACGGTGGTCTTCAAACACACTCCGAATAAACAAATTAGATGCTCCTGGACGTAGGTATCTCGGGCGGGGGGGGGGGGGGGGGGGGGGGGGGGGGGGGGAGAGAAGCACAGACAGTGCTTCGGACAGAGGTGGTGACTTGTTTCTTAAAATCATGTCCTGGGCACAGAGATTTTCATCATTACACTTCAGTCAATAATGTGCATTATATAATTTTTTAATGTAAAAATATTTCCAAAATAGAAAAAAAAACATTTAATATTATTCATTGTAATTTAATAATTATGACTCACAAGTTTAAATCAGAAGATCAGCTTTTATTTTAAACTGCAAATTTGGGGGGTTTATTTTTTTTTTTTAAATCGCATTTTAAAAACCCACATCAAAAATGTCAGTGAAATTGGGGCTGTCCTTGGAGGCAGCAGTTTCAAGGTGCCAGTGGAGTAATAACGACCAGAGTGATACCAACGGAGGGTTGAAAATGTGTTTGTTTAATTATTTTAGTTTGTGGTTCAGTTTTATGGCATTTCCTCATCATGAATTTTATATCGCAGATGCATTATACAAGATGAAAACAAATAGCATGCGGCATAAAATCGTAGCGGCTCACACCACAGGCAATGCTGTTCCGTGACTGCACCTAGATGTATGCATCTCAAAGTCTTCCATCTCTAAGATGTCTGAATCCTGTTCTCATAGCAAGGGAAGTCCCTGCACTGACTCGACCAGCAACAAAATCATTGGTTTTGCTCTCAAAACGAAGGACCTCCTCTCTGTCATTTACCCTTTTTCTTCACTCCAAATACTTTCATCCAACTTCCTCAACTAATTTATAAGAAAACTAAAGGCCCAGTGCATGGATTTGTGCACGGGTGGGGTTCCTCAGCCTGGCCTGTGCCCTCTTGCAACCTGGAACCTTTCAGGGGATGTCTGACTGCCCGTGTGGCCCTATCCCCACAGTCCGAAACCAACATTCCGACATCCCCCAAGGGATGCAGTAGTGCTCAAAAGCAGCGGGCAACGGGGGAGGAGCCTAAGCCTGGGCCAGGTGCCGCGCCACTCCCATTCATCCCAGCCTCGCTGCACCTGCTGCTGCAGCTCGATAACACTACCATGCAAGCGGGAGAGGCTCGTGCCACCACAGCTGCATTTGCCAGCCATGAACCTGGCATATGGCACCCCTGGGTCAGCTGAGCGGTGCTCCCACTGTGGGAGTGCACTGATCACCAGGGGGTAGCTCATGCATTGAGATCTTCCCCCTGGTGGACAGTGCGCATCATTGCGGCCAGTCAAACGGTCAACCAGTTGCTTAGGGCTTTATATCTATGGATAACTCAAATGCTAATATTAATTTACAAAATGAATTGTGTAATTCACCCCATTTCCAGTCATTCATCCACACTTATGGAACCCGAACCTGCATGAAGGAGACAGGTCAGGGCTGAGGGGGGAGATGCAGGTAATGCCTCAGAAGTGCAAGGGTGACACCAGGTCTGGAAGCATGGATGCAGGCAGAGAAGCTGCCTTCGGACTCAGCCTACCGAAACCCCTTGGGACAACCTCTCCTCATACTCACTGCCTCTGTCCCCTCAGCACTAACTTCTCCACCACTTACCTCTCCATCCTCACTTCCTTCAGTTCTAATCAAAGTTATAGTCTTTCCTTTCAGAAATATAACATAGCCCTCTTCTACCCAGAGGACAAAAGGAGGTATTCGGTTGGTAAAGAGTATAACAACAACCTACAGCTTTCTATCCCTCTCCACCATATCCCCACCCTCATCCTCCTCAGTAAGCTTTTTCGGTATTCAGGACCATTCTAAACTGATGGATGGCACACAAGCAAGATGTTTCCACAGCATTCTACAATTACCACTTCAAGTGACTAACAGTTCTCATCAGGAAGGGCTTGAGTTATGACATGTGGAACATGTTACCCTTATTTAGCCAGATAAAAAAATCAGATCAGTATTTCAATAAGTATCCACTAAGTGTTTTAATTGAGTCTTATATCTAGTATGTGATTCGCATGAGGCTAGCCTGGAGGCAGGGATGGGTTTGTCTGGTAACGGGATAGAACAGAAACACGGTACCTTACAATAAGGATGTTATAATTGAGGAGGTCTGCACTCAGAGAGAATTAGATGAAATATGGAAAGCAATGTAATGAAGTGCCAAATGATTTGGCAATGATAGTAAGTGACACAGAAGTTCAAATAAGAGACAAGTCAGCACCATCCATACTAAGGGAAGGCTTCCAAGAGGAAGTGGGAACAGAGCAAAGATTAGGGGGATGGATGAATGAACAGGAGCAAAAAAGTCAGAGAGCTGAAGGAGGGCATTCCTGGCTGTAGAGATAGAATCCAGAATTAAACTCAAGCATGGAAGACAAGCAGGGGCTATAACCGTGAGATGGGAAGTGGAGTTTAATGTCTGATCCCAGTAGCTGCTCTGATGAGGATATAGAGAGAAGGGCCACAGATATCCAGATGTCTGGCTGTTTTAGTCATTGAACTAATGGAATGTGCATCTGATGCCATCTGATTCAGGCGGCAATGGTTGGTACTCTCCTTTCCTCTGGTAATTTGCTGGCAGCACACACCTTCTGTCATGCCAAATTACTGCAGCCCTGGAGTTGTGTAGGAAAATCTGCGGTAGTAAATTAAGTCTCTGCCATCCTGCAAGGTTTTAGGCATCCAGGACTGATTATTAACAACTAGAAAACTGAGGTAGCAAGGAGAAAATGATCACCTACTAAGGCCAACGTCCCAAAGCCAGAAACCATGTCAACATTAACATTAGGCAGTTTCATTCAAAAAAAAGCACCGCTCGGCCTCCAGCCACGGGCAATTCAGACAGGCAGGAGTGTATGTAGGCAAACCATAATAGAATAGAAAATATGTAGCTGAGACACATGTCTTGACACCAAAGGAACACATGGCAAAACCAGTAACACCCAACATGGCACCGTCACCAGGGTGACACAAATTGGCTTCCTGTCTATATGCTTACATCTAAGGAACTATGGACCTAACAGAGATTACCTGACTCACTTCAATAAGTCCTACTGAGACAAAGAGGGGACTGAGATTTGTTCACTGAAATAAATACACTGAAGTTCATGTTTAAGACAGGAAGATTTTCCTTTCCATCCTATGGACCAGTGGCATCATTTATACCTTTGAACTTTAGTTTAAACAGTGCATAGCTTTATACATTTGGGTGTAAAAAGGAATACATAATGTTACAAAATGGAAATTCTTTTTTAAGGGATAGGACTGTCTAATGAACGGGAGGAACTGAATATTGACTGCTTTTGAAAGGTGGCGAATGGGAGAAGCATGGTGCTTCTTGTCTGACTTTGTTTTACATTGGGATTAGCGGTAATTAACCTTACTCTTTCCTGTCTTCAATTGCACAATAAGGACAATATAACAATATTCTACTCCCTAGTAAAATAATACATAATAAAATAATAGATAACCATAAATAGCTAGTATCATGTGACATTAAACAGTAGTGTGGGGGGAGGCCTATGGTGAGGCGGGGACGGAGTGGAGGGGGGCAAAGGGGAGGAGAATGAGGGACATCTGTAATAATAATATATTACATAACTTAAAAACATTATCTCATTTAAACTTTACATTTACTGTAAAATATAAGTATTATCCTCTTCATTTTACAAATGAGAATTAGCCAAGTTACAAGTGAAGCTTAGCTTAGTCAAGTGGCCCACCCATCGCCACAGAGCTAAGACGATAAAGTCCAAAGAAACCCAGGATGAAGTCGTGTATTAAGTGATATGCTATATTTATGGCACTAAATACTCACTGATTAATCACTATGTGCACTTCAAGGCAGAACTGGGTTTAACCTAGAGGCTGAGCACTGATTGCTTAGCCAGGAGGGTTTCAGGGCCCCTCCCTTTTATCACCCCTGCTCTGTAACAGAAGAATGGCTTCAAACACAAAGATTTAAAAGAAAAAAATACTCCAAATACTGCTTGTTGTCTGCAGCAGGGTACAAACAGGAGAGTTGGATTTAATAAGTTGGCCCATCAAGAACCAGTGTGTTCATTTATGTATTAAGTTTTTACAGTGAAGTGTTTTTAATATACTTGATAACTAGAAGATGCTTTCTTCAGTGTGAACACACATTCTAAATAAGGAATCGACAAGAGCGATTTCTTACATAAGGAGTTTTTCAGATGATAATTCTTTCAGAATTATGATACCCTGTAACTATGGAAAACTCTCTAATCTATCACTAGATTTGACAACTAATAAGGACGAGTGGAGGCATGATATGAATTTAAATATAGATTCATTCCTTGCCGTCACCAAAGATTTACGTCTAAGTCAATGATATTTATTTTATCCACTGGTTATATTTCAAGTCATTCATCTCAAATTCATACAAAATAGTAAATATTGAAAATTTAAATTCTAAAGCTATGATTTAAACAATTTTCAAGGCCACTATCAGCCCGAAGACAGTCCCTTTCTTGATCCCAGTGTTTTATTTTTAAGCCATTTTGTATTAATCAGCCTGGTGGCACTTTACATGATAATTTCTCCCATGATACAAAGCAATTTTACATTATTTTTCATTGATAACTATCACTTTGAATAAAATAATTTATTTAGTTGTGTGATAGGCTACACTGAAATTTAGTAAAATGCAAGCATAAAAATCTATTAAACAGTGTTCTTCCAAGATTCAGCTCATGGGTGACATACTCCATAAAGCTTTATCAGAAATCTTCTTTCACCTTCATTCATATTAGCAAATCCCTTTGGGCCCATGGCACCCTCTACAGTTATCCAATGCCCACTACTATTCAGGTAACACATTATAACAGTAGTTCTCAAACTTGATCATCAGCAGAATATCCTGGAGTGCTGGTTAAACTGCAGCTTGCTGGGCCCCACTCTTAGAGTTCCTGATTTATTAGGCTTGGGTAGGACACAAGAATTTGCATCTACCAAGTCCAGGGTGATGCTGATGATGCTGAGGACTCGGGACCACAATTTAAGAACCTCTGCTTTTACGGTGTTTTAGTTTCAGGGTCCGCCTCCCAC
Source organism: Murina feae (assembly GCA_004026665.1). NCBI lineage: Eukaryota > Metazoa > Chordata > Mammalia > Chiroptera > Vespertilionidae > Murina > Murina feae. The sequence continues at coordinate 13,621 of PVJC01007252.1, read as the reverse complement.
TATGGGACTAGAACCACTGAAGAATAAACACTGTATCTGGCACATATGAGGTACTCGGTATGATATTTCTGATTAAAAAGTTGCAGAGAGGCCCCTGCAATGTTTGAGAGAGAACCAAATGGAAGACAGGAAGGCTGAACACTGTGGTTTGTGGGTAATAAATGGATGTAGCACCTATGGAATCTTTCTTTATAGCCTAAAATTTTATTCTCTTCACTGGAAAGTCAGTATCCTGACTTTATAATGGTTTGGTGACTAGCACCATCATTTAAAAAAAAAAAAATCAGTGTTTAAAATCAATACTTCACCTAGCTCCCTCTAAGTCCTATTCCAAAGCATGCCTGTATGTATTTGTTCATTAAGCAAATATTTAGCAAACATTACTATAAGCCAATGAATAGGAAAATATGGAAAATACGAAGTTGAAAAAATACAATCCTCCATTTTAATTAAAAGTGATCCAACAAGTAGTATCATGCAATTACAGGTACGTACCAACTGCCTAAAACAAACGAGATGTTTTAGAAAGTCAAAGTAGTTTAATGTGGATTCAGAGGTGGGTATCAGATGGGGAATTATAAAAAGCTGGTAAACTATGGGGCCAAGGAAGGATGTAAGACTTGAAAACTTGAACTATTTTAACTTACCGTGGTAGGAGTGAGAAGAAAGCAATACTTTAGTAAGCAGGGTGCAGGCTTGAGTAGGAGACTAGAGGTAGGAGGACTACTAGTGAGAAAGCTACTGACATGGTCTTTATACAAGGTATTGGGATAGACCTAACCAGGTGCACCAGGCAGCAATAAGACTGAATGCAGGGCCAAAGAGGAGAAAGTAGTTTAATTTAAAGGCTTTGAGACTCAGTGACACACATACAACAAACACAAACAAACAAAAACCACACACACACACACACACACACACACACACACACACACACTCACACACCAATGGGTGTGTCATTTAAGAGTCTGAGAAGCCAAAAAGACTGAGTCAAGTTCCCTGAAGCTAATGAATCTTAAGTTTTAGGATCACTCACCTATAGGTTCTCTCCCTGGGTGAGAGAAAACTTAGCAATTGTTCACCTAGCCATATAATTTTGTTAAATTGGTGAAAGTCACTCCCATCTCTATTGTTTAAGCTTTTATCTCAGCTCCAACTTTACCTTGGTTATACTCCCAGGGGCACTGAAGTGGCTGTGGTCATTTTTACTTAACATTTAACATCCTTTACCTTAGCTCGCACTCCTGGCATTATATCAAAATATCAACCTGACCCTGTAGGAAGAGTTTATAGTTGTGGGAAGTGTGTGGTCATTATTTATTCTTGAAATGTGATGTGCAACCCAAAAATTCAGGTAGAAAAAAGGTCCAATATGGGCTCAAAAATACAACAGACCGGTTGGGACTGAGAAAATAATGAGGATGGTTGACAAAAATCACCAAAAAGAAAGTAGACAGAGGAGAGAGGACCTAAAATAGAATTTCTGCACTCTGATAGCAGAGAACACGGAGGAGGGAGATAACGGAACAATCAGCACGGGAGAGAAAAACAGTGTAGTTTAGTGAAACTGGTGCTAAGGGAAGATGAACCATAACAAGGTGGGGATGTAGACTGAAACCTGTGCTGGAAAGACCGGAAAGGGTGGTCCTGATATGAAGCCATTGAATCATTGGTGGTCACTGGAGGGAAGATGTGAATAGACAGGGAAGATGTTTACAATGTTCTTATCCAGGTTCCATGGGGGAGACCAAGAAGAGCCATTTTCTAACCTCACCAAAGAGGACTAGGGCTGAAATTTGCTGGTGCCCTAGTAATAAGCAATTTACATATCAATTCACATAACATAGGAAGGTGAGTTACTGTGCCTCCCATTTCACAGATGAGGAAACTTGTCCAAAGTCATAGCACCAAGCAAAACTGGAATTCAATGCCTGGGTTTGCCTAACTCCAAGTCCACTGCCTTCTTTTCACAGCACATCTTCATAGCAATGTTTCTAGGTGTTCTCACTACTATTAACAAAATTATTCAAATAATCACCTGTAATTCAGAATCAGAAGAAACTTTATTCTATTTTTAGGAATATTTTCGAGTTTCCATTTTAACTCAAAGATAAATACCATATACAAATTAACATTAGAAAATGTACAGTACTGCTATACTAATATTTTATGTAGTTTTATGCTTTATTTCAAAATTAATCTGATAAAATTTCTGAACATGTTTTAAAATTATATGATTTTAATATATTACTTTTCCTTCTTTATGGTTTTATAATCTGTTGATTACAATAAAAAAAATGACTAGCAAGTCAAAGAAAATAAAATCCTGGAAGAGAGATTTAGCTAAAAAATTTCTAAGTATAATCTATTTGAATATATTTTCCAATAAAAGTGTTAACAAAAGCATTTCACTTTTGTTTCATTCTTATGTTTATCAATTTTCATTAAAATAATGAAACTATATTGTCCATTTTATTTTTAATATTTTCAAAATATTTTTGTTCACAGTCCAAAAATAATATTTAGCATGTTAACATATTGTGAATATTTTTCTAAAAGATGCATTGAATAAATATCAGCAATTATTAACAAGCAATTCAACTAAAGTTATAAAACAATTTAAGCATTAATTACCTTAAATAATAAATTTTTCTTGTTTAAAATTGTTTTCACTCAGACGATTATTATATTGCATTTGTTGTATCTAGAAAAGCGAGAGACTTAGCACATATAAAATTAGACAGTACTTTTTATAAATATTTTAATGTCTTAAAATAACCACTTGCTATTAAATGAAATTGTAGGCTAGCAGCTGCTGGCTCAGGCACCTAATGGAAGAGAAAAGGAGTCTGGGTGGTTCTGAAGGAACCTGAGGCTTTTCTAAACACTGAAGTTATACATGGAACTTTATCTTTAAAAGTTACTTAGTATTACAGTTGTTTCTGTGTTCATTAGCTTTTTAGGTTTTTTTTCCCCCCTTCAATTATATAGAATGATGATATCTTAACAAAAGCTTCTATTCTCTAATTCTTAGGCTTCTCTTTCCTTGTAAAAATTTATACTGCTTTTCATTCTTTTGGATCATTCAGGATATCCACAACACAATTTTAAACACACCTAACAGCTTGGCTCAGATTAAAAACATTGGCAATACTAACTCTAAATGGGGATGTGGAGCAACTAGGGAACTCTCCTATAATGTTGGTGGGATTGTAAAATCATCCAACCACCTTGGTAAATTGTGGCACAGCGTCTAACACAGTTAAACAAGTGCTTATTCTAAATCCCAGCCTTCCCAGTTCCAATATGCACCCAACAGAAATGAGTGGCTATCTCCCAACTCATTTAAGAACACTCATACTCATAGAGTCCCAAACTGGAAATAGACCATAATATCCACCCATGTGAGAATCAACAACAACAACAAAAAAAAAACAAAAAAAAAAAAACTGTAGTGTATTCAAACAATGTAATAGTAATCAGAAATAAAAGAGAACCAACAAATGATACATATAACAAAAGGGGTACATTTCAAAAATATTATGCTGAGACAAAGAATATGGACATAAAAGATTCTTCTTTCTGAATCCATTTATATGAAACTCAGGACAGGCAAAATCATCCATGATGATGGGAGTCAGAACAGAGGTTAAGGTGAGTGGGTAAGCTTTCCGCTGAGAGCCATTTCCTATAATGACAGAAATATTGTCTTCTGGGTGATGATTACATGGGAGTATAAATAGGTAAAAATTATTCCATCAAGATGTGCTCTTAAAATTTGTACATTCCACCGTATTTAAATTATACTTTGATTTTTTTCAAAAAGGAAATCTATAACAAGAAAGAACATCTTCAGTCTTCTTAATCTGTTAGAGCGGCATTAGCACATGTGTATTCTTATATTCCTTTAGGGTCCCTGCTTGTTAAAGTAGGGCAGTCAGTAAGATTCTTACAACCGAGAGCATCTTGAAGGGAAGGCCATCTTACAGTGCGTGGAAACAGTCCAGGTCCATGCTAGCAACAGAGGCGAGGCAGGGCCACGCTCAGTGACATGGCTAGGGACAGAGAGGAAGGGCCCACAGAGGAGAGGGGGAACTCACCATTTAGTTACCTCACTCTTTCTCTAGGCTGGAGTGTCCTTGAGAACTAAGGACCCTCTAATCATTTTCTACTAATTCCATTAACCCCATTTCACTCCTAAACTCCAGGACCTCACTCTGCTGTTCATAGCTTAGGTCAACCTTCTAAGACACCCTGTCTCGTGTCATATTTACCATAGTTATCTGAGTCAATTCTCGCTCAATGTCTTCTGCCACTGGCAATGGACAACAGCCTCAAAATGAAGAATCATCTCCAAGGGGTGAAAAGAAGACTAAAAGGGAGAATTAACAATAAATGAAAATGCCAACAAAAAATATTAAATTACTTTACATTAACAGCACTAAAAAGCAAGTAATTAACTGAGAAAAATGTTAGCCACATAGACAATAAACACAGTAAATGACTAACAATAGTAAATAAAGAATGCTTACAAATCAATGTGGACAAAAGGAACACTGCACTAAGAAATACTGGGAAACATAAATAGATTTGGTGAAGTATAATTGGCAAATCCATGTGTAAATATGCTTAGAGAAGAAGGAAAAAGAGTGTAAAACAGTTTTTAAAAGAAATATCATTTTTTTGCCTATAAAATGACAAAGACTGGAAGTAAGTATAACATAGGATGGCCAGTGTGCCAGGAAGTAGACAGTGTAGGAGATAATGTAGAGGAATGTGCTGGAGGAGAGGGAATCCAACTGGAAAGAAATAACACCCTTCAGTTTGGCTTGAGTACCAAAAACCTAAAAATAACTACTTCTTCTAATTTAGAATCTCCGTTTTGGGCACAACACAGATGTTTATATTCAAGTATAATTCACAACAGCAGTAATCAAATTTTATAAATGAAAATAATCTAAATGTCCAACAATAACAGTATGGATGAAATCAATATGGTTCAGATTGAATAAGAGTTGCTATAATATTATAGTCTAGAAAACAATTAATAGATTACAAAATGTTCACCATATAGTTCTAATTAAAGGATTGTAAAACAGCAAGTAAAGTAGAATCCTACTTTTTTAAAAATATTTTTTATTGATTTCATAGAGGAAAGGAGAGGGAGAGAGAGAGAGAAGCATCAATGATGAGAGAAAGTCATTGATTGACTGGCTGCACACATCACACTGGGGGCTGAGCTGGCAACCCAGGCCTGTGCTCTAACCAATTGTGACCTCCTGGTTCATAGGTCGACACTCAACCACTTAGCCATACCAGTCAGTGGAATCCCACTTGTTAAATGTTTAAATATATAAAGACAAATAAGTAAAAAATATATAATAAAAATACACCACAGTTTTAATAGTACTTATCTCTGGATATTATGATTATGGGTGTTATAAACTTTTCCACAAACTTCTCCGTGTTTTCCAAATCTTGTACAGCAATAAACACAATCAGCAATAATAAATGTTATTTTAAAATGCCAATTATCTCTAAATGTCTAAACGACAGAAAGAATTTAAAGACATAGAAAAGCTCTCCTTTGCCTTCTATCATTGACAACAATGGAATATTAAAATAAGGTCATATTTTAATATGTCCATATCCTGGCATCACCGAGGATATTCACATTTGAAAATCCTTCCTTCCAATACCTTCCCCCATCTCTCTAAACCCAATGCTATTTCCTCTTCTATTTTAAAAATCTCCATAGTAACAAATTAAGCAAGGTAACATTTTACACTGTCAGGTTAATGATGCACATAGGAGTTATGGTTGCTCTAAGTTTTAATGAATAAAGTGACTGGGGGGGAAAAACAAAAACAAAAGATATTCTTGTACTATAAATGGAAAACGTATTCAGTTTCCCAGAGCTTATTTACTGCAATTGTGCAGTTAAAATTCTGCACAAAGAACAGTAGGGATGTGGCTAGATTACTCATACACAAAGGTGAGAGGAAAGCCGTCCAGAGCTAGGAAAGGAACCTAGAACTGAGTATGTATTTAACCTTCCTGAGTCTTAGTCTTCATTGGTCAAACTAGGGGTGGGAACTAGTTCATCTCTAGAGTTCTTCCTACTATTCCAAATGTCTGATTCTAGACACATACTTGTCATCCAGATAATGCCAAAAATATAGAATCACAACCTAGTACTAATAGTATTTTTAGAAAGTTATGGGTGATTTAAGAAGAAGACCAAGAAAGCGGAAGTTCACAAACTATTTAACGTTGAAAATATCGCAGACATTAAAGGAGAGGAACCTTGGAAAATACATTACAAAATCTAAAACATTATAAATAGAACATGATGAAATGTATACTGAAATAACACCTACATGAAAGCTTCCTTGGTCAAAGGAAAAGTGTTAACCATCAAAAGACTTTTCTACTTGAAGGGGGGGAAAAAAAGGAATGACACCTTAGTTTGCATTATAGACTAAAATAATCCTCTCTAAGAATATTGGTAATGGAGGGCCAAAGAATGTGTAAATAGAAGGACAAAAGAGACTGAAGACTAAGATTTTAAAATTGTGTGTGCTAGAGAGCCCATTATATACACATGCATAAGGCCTCAAAAGCACAATCCCACAAAAAAAAACAAAAACAAAAAAAAACGGTTATCTGTAATAGGGACACCTCATTCAAGGACAAGGTATGAACCTTAAAAAAAAAAAAACCTGTACTCTACTTCTTATATAAACACTTTTTTATGTCTAATTATTTATTTCCTTGTTAATATTCTATAGAACAATTGATAACTAAAGTGATAATCACTTTTAAAATAGATTCCTACAATATTCTCCCTGTATTCTAATGATTTCCCTGTGTCCTGTGGATATAAAGTAATCACTTTCTAATTATTAATTAGACAATGTATGTTGAAGTCTGACAAAGAGCTAGGTAAAAGCCAGCCACTGGAAGGTCCTACTTGATAATGGTCTAAAGTCTTACTTCTTAAGAAGTTATCCAAGCACCACTTACATTAGAATCTCTTACAAAGAATATTTAGAAATGCAAATTCTTTAGTCCTGCCCCACCTTTACTGAATAGACTATCTAGGGATGCAAATCAGTCACCTGCAGTTTCAATAAGGTCCCCAGGGAATTTTAACTAAGTTTAAATTTTAAGAATCACCACCTTCTATCGGCTTAAAGTAGGCCATTTCCTAAATAAATGGTTGATATACATTATTAAAATGTTTTTATTCTTCCTAAATATAATTTACACAGCACTTTACAAATATGATTTCATTTATTCCTCACATAAAATAGTTCAATAAGGACAGAAATTGTCATTTTTATACCATTTTAGAGAAGTCATCCAGCCAGCAACTGGTGAACCGTGAATCCAAATTTTATGATCTTTCAACATACAACAAATTTTAATAAAAGCTATCAAGGCACTAAAGAATGAATCTCTAATGGTGGAATCACAGGCAATACTGGAAACATTTAGATGGTTCAGGCTATTCATAGGGCTCAAAGTCATACTCTGCTGACAGCAGCTAGCTTTAAAGTCAGTTCCAACTAACGGTCTGAATATATCATTGCTTCTATATAAGGAAGCCTAAGAAGCATTCTATAAACATTTCAGTGCCTTTGAATATTTATTGCTGGGTACTATATTCTCAGAAATTAATTCCAGGGGGTTAGAGTGCTGTTCTAAAAATGTAGGGAGTGTTTCCACAAACACATACTTTGAATGTATCCCAGGAAGCATTCACTCTCAACTAGGTGGCGAGATCTCTGTTTCAGGAAGAACGCTGACCATCCTGCCCACTAGGCATCGTTTTCCATAAGCTCAGAAGCAAAAAATACATTTCCAAAGTGAGATTCTATTGTGTAAGTTTCTGTTATCTTTGTAAAGAATCAAAGCTTTCATTACAAGTTTTGACTAAACATCTCAAATTTCCAAGTGCTCTTAAGTAAATCCTTACGAGTAATTGGGTGTTTTAATTATATTCATTTTCTTGACACTATTCAGCCAGAAAAACATTGCAACACTAAATATATATGGATTAAGCCTCAGTGTTTTCCCAGGGTAGATTAGATGTACACTTTTTTGAGTAATTTCAACAATGATCAAAAGCTAGTGAGTTCCTCCTTCAAGCTGGAATCCTTAATTCTTTTCCAAAAGGCAAACCCTAATAAGCAACACCATAACACTAACCATAACACTAACAAAAAGTAAACCGTAACACTAACAAAATACATTAAAAGCCAATCTTTATTCCTGACCACCTCCCCAAACAATCTAGACTGTTATTTTATTTTCTCTTAAAGGGCTTCGACCCCTTTCTTCTTTCCCTTCTAATCCAGGAGGGCTGTAGAGACTGGGCCCTTTTCGTGGTTTCTTCCCAGAATCTCTGCAGAATCATGAGGTCTCTGTGGGTTTCTAAGGACAATACACAAATAGCCTGTGCTCACTTACCTGCACAGAAAAACATCCCTGGGCTCTGGCAATCAGTACACTGTGTTCAAGTCCCAGGTCTGCCATTTGTAAACATGAGACCAAGTCAGGCCACTTAAAGTGACCAAGCCACATCACTTCTCCACCTGCAAAATGAGGCAAAACTGCCATGTCTAATTTACAGGTTTATGGTGGGTATCACATGATATAAAACATGAGAGGCCCTTTTTTTAACACGAAGAGCTCTACAAATGTGAAAGTGGAAATGTAATCAAGTATGTCCCAACTACTAACAGGACATTGACCGGTTTCCTCCCGGATTTGTAATGAAGGGAAAGCTGTGCCTGTGTAGCCCATTTGATGGTGTGGACGGAGCCTCTGGGAGGCAGTGGGAGAATGAAAAGTGTCAGCTCTCACCTCTCCTGCTGGCTGCTCTAGGGCAAGGAAGGTCTCCCTGAGGTGCTCGAAGGGAATAGGAGATAGACAGGTTACGTTTTAAAGCCAAAAGCCGCATAAAGGATTTGAAGGCCTCTTTCAGGCCCTGCATCTTTTGGCAGACAGTTAGGCAGTGTCCTACTTCAAGCAGCAGGCACTTGATAGGCATTTGTTGATTGATTCTCCTCTGCATTCTTGCCTCTCCCTGGAACAGTGACTTGCCAGCAGAGTGTGCAAACACCCACAATTCGGTAACCTATATATCTGCCTATTGTGAATGAGGAGTCTGAATGAAAGAAATTATGGGAAACAGAAGTCAGCCCCCTACATCTTCCTCCTTTATCATTTTCTCTTATCAGTGAGGGCATCGGAGATCCTAAAGGCAAGAGGCAGATGGGGCATTGCCCTTGAGGGGACGTTTTTCCTCTATGTGTTTCTGTCCATCATGCAAAAATATGCTCCTCTTTGGCAACTCCAAAACCAGCATCTAGTTTATACAACATTGCATTTTACAGCTAAACTAAGAATCAGGTCTCTGCTATGCTGTCTTTCCCCAAGGGTGGAAAAACAATACATTGTTGGTCACATGTCTAAGAAAGTACACACACATACACACACATTCATTCAATGGTCAGAGCACTCATCTAGGATGATTAAGAAAAACTGAATTTGCAATCATGGGACTAGTAAAAATAAAGGCACAAGTGGAATGAAGGTGGTGTCTTCTGCTCATGCTATTTGCTTTTGTTAATTTTCCATTTAGCCTCCCCATGTACCACATATCCATGGCTCAAAGTTTCTCTAAACCTCACCGCCTTCAGGAAGCCTCTCATGATTCCCTTGCTGGAAAATGTTTCTCTGATTTCTAGACACGTACATTGCCATAATGCAGATAGTCGAGACATGTTCTTTGGGATCCTGTTCTTAAAATGGCAGGCACTCAATAGGAATGCTCTCCAGATTCTCCAAAACACTAACGAATGATCAAACACAGGAGGAGGGACCCTGACACACACATGTCATACCCCCTGGAGGAGCCAGGCAATGCCTTCGAGAACATTCTTCAACATTCTGTTATCTAGAAAATCATCTTCATTTAGGGAAAAATTCAAGCTCTGTGATTTCACAGATTAAACTTGCTGCTGGCACTCACATACCTCAGTAAGTGGGCCTTGGGAGAGGCCCAACAGAGATGGTAGCTTTAATCTTCACACTATCATGAAATTTTCTCTACTACATGGTTCCCAAGAGAGCCTCTTTTTTAGAAAAAGGGGAAATCAAGCATGTATATTAAGTTTTAAAGTCTGTTAAAAAAACATTCATTTATTTTATGAAACTGGCTACCTATCTTTTAAAAAAAATGAATGATGAAATTCCAGTTCCTAGGCATTCTCATTTGGTTTAGTATTCTGCCATGCTTATATTCTGGTTAAATGCCTGACTCCTAGCATTTGGCTATGGCACCAAAGTGGCCACAGTGATAGCTATTCTGGGCCAAGAAACACTGTTTCTCTTACTGAAATCTCTTCCATCTGTAATAGAGCCAGGTAAAGATGGCTTAGCATTTGCTGTTTTCAGAGGCTGAATGGGAGGGAGAGGTGAGGGATAAGGAGAAACATTTTCTTAATTTTCTCTGGATCATCAATGCTCTCTCCTCCCCAACTCTATCTTAAGAACTCCTAATCTAAATTCTAAAATAATTTCCTAAAACAAAACAAAGTCCAACATAAAGATGCAACAATAGCATTGGTTGTTCAGCCCTGATGCAGGTTTCCCACAGGAGTTTAATTCCCACATGAACACGGGGCAAACAAAAACAAAAACAAGTGAACAAAAAAATTGGTGTTCTACATATTTTCTTGTTAGTACTTGTGTTATTTATTTATTTATTTATTTTGTGAATCAAATGCCAGGAAAGAACTTAAATGTCAACCCCTTATCTTTACTTAAGGAATCGGTCAAGTCAACCTAGCATGACATGAGGACAGTCGGTTTTAAAAGACTCCGCGGATGGTCATTTTAATAACGTCAGCCCTTCCTGGTTTCTTCCTTAGTGGAGTCCAGAGCAGAGAAGACCCACGGCAGGAAACAGGTTAATCGGCAGCAGTCATCTGTGAGGTCCGGTGCCATACGATTTCATAAAGTAGATAATCTACACAACAAACTTATGGAGTAGAATTATAGGCCTATTTTACTATTGAGGAGACTGAGGCTCCCAAAGGTTTAGAAACTTGCCCCGGGCCAGTGAGTAGGTGCAATGAGATCTAACAGGGTAATCTTTTATCTTGCTAGAAAATTCCTGGAATGCCGGTGATGTTATATGTGAAAGGAATATAATGCCAGTGCATAAACGGGAACAAAAATTCTGTTGTTAAATTGGAGAAACAAAAGAATCTTTAAGAAAACTTTAGTTAGGAGACTCAAACTTCAAAGCATTTACCATCCTTTCTGAATCATGCTTACCTCAAGAGTCTAATTAGAAATGAGTGGAAGAAATGCTTACATTCATTGTGTAGTCATATAATACCATGCATATATAACCAATACAATTTGTTTTTTCTTAAGACTTCAAGGTTTCATAATTTAAAAAACCATAATTAAAATGGGGATGAATACTTACTTTATTAATTGTGTTTTCTTTTTACCCTGCCTTCAGAACTATACAACTTTTAAACCATTTACAGAGGGATTCCTTTCATCTCATGAGAAGATAATCACATAATCAGATACATTGCAACTGTTCTCTTTTAATTGTAAACCATGGCTGAGCTTGCAAATTAGTCTATTATCACAGGAGAGCTATCAATTTGGTGGGGAATGTATTTACCAACTAGAAGGAATGAAGTTAATAGACATGAATAAGCATTTAAATCAATCATTCCTTTACCCTTGATGTGGTGGTGGATATGCCGATTAATAAATCAGTCAAAACAAAGATGGAGGGAGGCACAGGGAGGCCTCCTGATGCCCTATATGGTTAAGAAGCAAGATGCGCATAAAAAATTGGAAGATAAGGATGAGGCACTAAACCTTCAGTGAAAAGACTTGTTGGAAATTAAACCAAGTAAATCCAGATAGTTGTCCTTGGTTAGTCCTTTATGTATCACTGGTGATAAAAGCTGGAGGAGGAGAAAACATAAATTCAGGATAAATTATGTTTGTCAGCTGCATAATGTAGGGGTTAAGAGCATGAGCCTGGAATTGAGCCTACCTGGGCTGACTTTAGTTTTGTAACCTGGACTTTTTTTTAATTTAAGATTTTTAAATTGATTTTTAGGGATAGAGAAAGGGAGGGGGAGAGAGAGAAACCTCAATGAGAAAGAAACATTAATCGGCTGCCACCTACACGCTGCCTACTGGGAATCAAGCCTGCAATCCAGGCAGTGCCCTGACTGAGAATTGAACTAGCAACCTCTTGATGCACGGAATACCACCCAATCAACTGAGCCACATCATCCGGGTAACCATTTCTTACTGTTGCTAAGCTTTTATATCCCTATGTGTAGAATGGAACTTACCTTTATCTCCCTCACAGAGTTGTTGTGAGGATTAAATGAGTTCATCATTTGCTAAGGGCTTAGAATAGTACCTGCCATATAATAAGGACTAAATGATTATTCAGTAAATAACTTCATTGGCCATTTACTACCACTTATATAATCCTAGTTTTTTGTCTTTACAGCCTTTTTACTAGAGAAAATTAGATAATTAAATACTACAATATTTAAATCACTTCCTTACTATAAGCCAGGTTTTGGATTATTTCTTATGTAAAAATAATTTAAATTTCTATTTTCTGAAAAAGCACAGTTTTATGCTTAAAAAGAAAATCACTGAGGCAAATATTTTGTTGCTGGTAAGCACAAATAAACTGATCTTACATGTCTTAGTCATTACAGAGGCACCCAGACAATCAATACTTTGTGAAGATACTAAAACACAAGGCTTTTGTATAAAGATGATCAGAAATCCACCAGCAGTGTTCTGCTTTTAACTGAGATATGATACATGGTCCATAGCAGTATCAAAAACTATTTTCTCACTTAGAACAAGTCCCCAGGAAAAAAATGAGTGGGCAATGAAGCACATTATCTGCATATTTAACACCGTGCCCAATTAACCACTTTGCTGACAGAGATTAATTTAATATTCATTTTATCCCAGCATATGCTAATACTTTGATAGTAGACATGAAAAGTGACTGATGCAGCACATTGCAATTTTGAAAATATTAAGTGTGGACTTTAAGGAAAGGTAGCTGAGAGTGTTGAGGAAAATCTTTAAAAAGATTTAATCTCAAAATGATCGATTTTCAATCAGTATGTGAGCATCAGTAGTTCAGTATGGCAAGATTTTCAGGAATCAATATGAAATATTAAATAAGAAGACTACTAAACAATGCCCTGAAAAACAAATAGAAAGTTCAGTTTCTATAATACACCTTTTAGGCAAACCTTCCCAGAGGTATTTGAATTATTATGCTCCAATATTATTTCTCCACAACAGATTGCTACACACTAATTGAAAGGGATAATCTTCTATAATAAAAGCGAAACATGCAAATGTGACCATCACCACCAGCCAATCAGAGTGGCTGTATGCAAATTAACCCAGCCAAGATGGAGGCCAACAGCCAATCAGAGCGGCTGTAGGCAAATTAATCCAGCCAAGATGGAGGCCAACAGCCACGGAACTTGAGCAAATCTAAGGGTTCTGTTGCAACTGCCTGCCT
>PVJC01007251.1:0-52108 GCA_004026665.1 Murina feae | reverse complement strand
ATATCAAGCTATATTATAAAGCCACTGTTCTCAAAACTGCCTGGTACTGGCACAAGAATAGACATATAGATCAATGGAATAGAATAGAGAGCCCAGAAATCGACCCAAATCAATATGCTCAATTAATATTTGACAAAGGAGGCAAGAACATACAATGGAATCAAGACAGTCTCTTCAATAAATGGTGCTGGGAAAATTGAACAGATATATGCAAAAAAATGAAACTAGACCACCAACTCACACCATACACAAAAATAAACTCGAAATGGATAAAGGACTTAAACATAAAATGGGAAACCATAAAAATACTAGAGGAATACAAAGGCAACAAAATCTCAGACATATGCCAAAGCGGTTTCTTCACTGACACAGCCCCTAGGACATTGGAAACTAAAGAGAAAATAAACAAATGGGACTTTATCAAAATAAAAAGCTTCTGCACAGCAAAAGAAACCATCAGCAAAACAACAAGAAAACCCACTACATGGGAGAACATATTTGCCAATGTTAGCACTGATAAAGGTTTAATCTCCAACACTTATAGGGAACTCATACAAGTTAACAAAAAGAAGACAAACAATCCAATCAAAAAATGGGCAAAGGACCTAAATAGACACTTTTCAACAGAGGATATTCAGAAAGCAAAGAGACATATGAAAACATGCTCAAAGTCACTAATCATCCGAGAGATGCAAATCAAAACAACAATGAGGTACCATCTCACACCTGTCAGAATGGCTATCATCAACAAATCAGCAAACGACAAGTGCTGGAGAGGATGCGGAGAAAAAGGAACACTCGTGCACTGCTGGTGGGAATGCAGACTGGTGCAGCCACTATGGAGGACAGTATGGATTTTCCTCAAAAAATTAAACATGGATCTCCCTTTTGACCCTGTGATCCCACTTCTGGGAATATATCCTAAGAAACCAGAAACACCAATCAGAAAGGACATATGCATCCCTATGTTCATGGCAGCACAGTTTACCATAGCTAAAATTTGGAAACAACCTAAGTGCCCATCAGCAGATGAATTGATTAGAAAACTGTGGTACATCTACACAATGGAATACTATGCTGCTGTACAAAGGAAGGAGTTCTTAGCATTTGCAGGAGTATGGATGGAGCTAGAGAACATAATGCTAAGTGAAATAAGCCAGTCAATGAAAGAAAAATACCACATGTACTCACTCATCTATGGATAATAATAACCATTATAAACTGGTGAACAAAAATGGATACGGAGGCAGAGCAGCATCAAACAGACTGTCTAATTACAGCAACAAGGACAGGAACATTGGGGGAGGGGTAACAGATCAGCCAAGGGACTTTTGGTGCATGCATTTAAGCATAAATAATGGACACAAAACACTGGGGGGTAGGGGAGGCAGGCGGAAGGGCAGGGGAAAAAAGAGATATATGTACCAATCTCTGTAAAACTTTATGTAATAAAAAAAAAATTTTCATTGGAAACATAAACAACTATAGGAAATAGGCATTCCCATTCATTTTGTCTTGTGTAGGGGCATACATGTATATTATCCATTTGGAAAAAAAATTAGTTAAAAGAGATGCCACTAATGGAATAGAACAGAGATTCCAGAAATTGACCCACACTATTATGGTCAATTAATATTTGACAAAGGAGGCAAGAATATGCAATGGAGTAAACACTGTCCCTTCAACAAATGGTGTTGGGAAAACTGGACAGACACATATAAAAAGATGAAACTAGACCACCAACATACACCATACACAAGAATAAACTCAAAATAGATAAAATTCTTAAATGCAAGTCATGACAACATAAAAGTCCTAGAAGAAAATATAGGCAGTAAAATCTCAGACATCTTACATAGCAGAATTTTTGCCAATATGTCTCCTAGGGCAAGGGAAATAAAGGGAAAGAATAAACAAATGGGACTACATCAAAATAGCTTCTACACAGCAAAAGAAACCACCATAAAAAGGGAACCCACGTATCAGAGAACATATTTGCCAATAATACATCTGATCAGGGGTTAATCTCTGAAATTAAGTCCTCATACAACTCAACAAAAGGAAGATAAACAATCTAATTAAAAAATGGGCAGAGGACCTGAATACACATTTCTCCAAAGAGGACATACGAACAGCCAAGAGACATACTAAAAAATGCTCAAAGTCACTAATCATCAGACAAATGTAAAGTAAATCACCAGATATCACCTCACACCTATCATGATGGCTGTCATCAATAAAACAACAAACAACAAGTGCCACTGAGGATCTGGGAATGCAAATTGGTGCAGCCACTGTGGAAAACTATAAAGTTTCCTCAAAAAAATAAAAATGGAACTGCCATTTGACCCAGAGATCCCACTTCTGAGAATATATCCTGAAAATCCCAAAACACTAATCGGAAAGAATGTATTGCAACCCTGTGTTCATAGCAGTGTTATTTATAAGAGCTAAGATTTAGCTCTGACCAGTTCAGCTCACTGGATAGAGTGTTGGCCTGGGGACTGAAAGGTCCCAGATTCGATTCCTGTCAAGGGCATATACCTTGGTTGCAGTCACATTCCCCAGTGCAGGGTGTGCAGGAGGCAACTGATCGATGCTTCACTCTCATCGATGATTCTAAATCTCCATCCCTTTCCCTCCCTCTCTGTAAAAAATCAAAAGCATGGATGGACTTGGAGAGAATCATGCTAAGTGAAATAAACCAATCT
The DNA here is from genome assembly GCA_004026665.1 of Murina feae. Classification (NCBI taxonomy): domain Eukaryota; kingdom Metazoa; phylum Chordata; class Mammalia; order Chiroptera; family Vespertilionidae; genus Murina; species Murina feae. The sequence goes on along the minus strand of PVJC01007251.1, from coordinate 49,397 downwards.
GAGAAAGACAAACATCACATGATCTCACTTATTTGTAGAATCTAATGAACAAAATGAATTGACCAACAAAATAAGACTTGAAGCATGGAGACATAGAACAGAGTGATATACCTCTAGGTGGGGGGGTGGAAGGGAGAGAAAAGATAAACCAAAGAACTTTTATGCATAGCCCACCAACATGAATAATAGGGTAGTGAAGATCTGGAGCAGTGGGAAGGGGCTAGGCAGAGGTGGGTAAAGGGAGGGAAAGTGGGAGACATCTGTAATACTGTCAACAACAACAATAATAAAAAAGATGCCAACTAGTATTCATAAGTTGTAAAAAGATAAACTTGGAAAAGTTATTTGAAGTTGAATTATCTCCCTCTTTTATCTCCAATAGTACTGAAGCGTACTATTATGAATCCTTGCTAACTAAACTATGAATTATATGTATATCTGTTTTAACTATAAAGACCCCCAGTATATGAAAATATTAGGTAAACCTTCACATACAAATAAAATCCATTTTAATTTTTCTCCAATTAAAGTTCTCAACAGAGAAATTATGCATAAAGTAGTATGTCTTATGGTAAAACAATTATCCAGAGTTTCCACAATTTACTATTATTTTGCTGAAAATGCCATTTAGTAACAACTACTGAATTTTAATTTATAATGACTAAATGAAAATCTTTTATACCTGTGCAAGAGTAACATGCAAATTGGTGTCACTCTGCTATGCCCACCAGCCAATCAGAGCAATATGCAAATTAATCCAACAAAGATGGTGGTTAATTTGCATACACAGGCACAGAACGAAGACTGAAGACAGTGTAGAAGGAAGCCAAGTGCTGCCAAAGAGAGTGAAGCAGCTGAGAAGCGAATGGAGCCGAGGCAGCGGAGATGGGAGCAGAGCTGAGGTAGCAGAGACAAGAGGAAGCAAGGCAGAGGAGACAGGAGGGAGCGAAGTGGCAGAGATGGGAGGAAGCGAGGCAGTGGAGATGGAAAGGAGTGAGGTAGCAGAAACGGGGAGAGCTGAGGTGGCAGAGATGGGAGGGAGGGAGGCAGCGGAGAAGGGAGCAAAGCACTATTCTTGCAGGAATCTTCCTGCAATGGGCCTCTAGTAGTTTTTATATTAAAGTACCTTTGAAACACAGACTTTATTGTTAACTATTTAAAGTTTTTTCTATTTCCCATGCTTTTCTGGAAATTAATGGTTTCAATGTGAGGAAGTCGATAAAAAAAAAAAAAAATCAATTCAAATCACTCTGCTTACAGAGTGCTTTGAGTTTTTGCAGAAATTTATTTTTTGTAACAGAAGTTACTTAGCTGAGAAAGTGGTATCCAGAAGGTGTTGACAATGTGTGTATGACCGAAAATTAAGCAGTGTGGCAGAAACTGTTAGTCTCACTAATAGATTTGTGCAGTATTCCCCTTCCCTCCACATATGCAGTTTAGCTTTCCATGATTTCAGTTACCTGTGGTCAAGTTTGGTATGAAAATACGAAATATTAAGTTCATGGCTCAGTGGTTGAGCGTGGACCTATGAACCAGGAAGTCACAGTTCAATTCCCAGTCAGGGCACACGCCAGGGCAAGGGCTTGAACACCAGTAGGGAGCGTGAGGCAGCCAATTGAAGATTCTCTCTCACCATTGATGTTTCTATCTCTCCCTCTCCCTGGCTCTCTCAAATCCATTAAAACATGTTTGTTAAAAAATGTTAAATTCCAGAAATAATTTATAAGTTTTAAGTTGTGTGCAGCTCTAGGTAGCATGACGAAATCTCCTGCCATCTGGCTCCATCCCGCCCAGGATAGGAGACATCCCTTTGTCCAGTGTATTCACGCTGCTACCCTCCCATTAGTCACTTAGTAACCATCTGGTTATCAGATGGACTATCTGATGACTATCATGGTATTGTAGTTCAAGTAACCCTTATTTTACTTAATAATGGCACCAAAGCGCAAGTGTAGTGATGCTGGCAATTCAGCTTTGGGAAGGAGAAGCAATAAAGTGATTTCATTAAGTGAAACGGTATGTATATAAAGGAGAAAATAGAGTACATATAAGGGAGGGACCCCAGGAGATGGAACTCTGATCTCTTGACAGGAGCACAGCTGACACCTCAAAGAACTCCAGAGCAGTTCTGGAAATGGCAAAAGGCATTTGAGACCCTGTCAAACTGATGCTGCTCAAGACATGCTGACAAGAAACAAGAAAGTCCCTTTTCTCCTTTTCCCTTTTTGTGCCACGTGTTAGCAAAAATTGGATGGTGTCTCAGAAATGTAACCTATCCTAGCCCCAACATTACAAAAGACACTGCAGAAGGGGGAGTAGGAGCAGAGTCCATGAGCAAATACCCATCACACTCCTCCCTTTGTCATCTCAGCATTTATTCATATCCTTTCTCACATTTTTAAAAAATTCTATAGCAACAAATGCATGCTTCTGCATTTATTCAAACAAAAATACTCTCACCCTCTGCTGAAAGAAATGGGAGACACTGGCATTTTGCGTCAACATTGCCTTCTTGATCTGTTGGTTACCTTAGTTCCTCTATTGGTTCACTCACAACCCCCCTTTGGATGCTCTCTAACAGAACATGAATGGAAAAGCGCCAACCACCATCACCAATCCTTATTTAAAGTAATCTTCACATAAGAAGAAAGAGGAAAAGTATTATATGCAAAATTGTTAGTGTTTGTTTCTGCAACTAGCCAGAAGGAAGTTGGTGATTATAACTATTTTTCTATTACCCATTACATGTTCCATTCATCTCAGCCAGTGTCTTCGCTGATCATGGCTATTGAGCAAGCAGAGAACTTAAATCTTTATTCCTGAAGACCCCAATGCCTTAGTAATTTGGTCTTTTCTGAGATATTATAGTTCCATAAAATTTTGCTATTAGACATGGACACACTAAGAGGTAGCCCAGAAAGCCCACTGGTTGTAGATCCAGTCCTCTCTGACCCCATTGTATAGCACCAGAATACTCTCTGCTTGATACTCAGGATTAATCACTTCAGCCAAGCTACTACCCCCTTATCAGTTAATTCAGTGATATAAAAAAATCAAAGCGACCAGGTGACAGTCTCAACCTTTGATTCAAGGGAACAGTTGTTGTGTCCCATGGTGGGAATATTCTTTAGATCCTTAGGAACTGATATAATTAAATCGCAGAGTCCAAATGTCAGAGACAAAAAGAAAACTTTTGCAAGTGGGTAATTAGGTGTTATAGTGAAAGGAGTCAGTCAGATTTATCCTTGGTTCTCAGTGACTTACACTCTGACTTTCGGAGAAGCAGCATTATATGTTTCAAAACATGCTGTATGCTGCTGGAGAGTATCCCAGTCGGCGATGTTCATGGGAAGACCACTGCATGGCATTCTGTCCCAATTCTTTTGGGGTGAAACAATGTTGTGGGTGACTTTATTATTGTGAATTGGGGTATTTTGTAAGTCCATGATGGTTCTACTGGCCAAAGCATGGCAGGCAGATACAGCAAACCTATACCCAGAATAAATGTGAATTCCTCTGAGGTCAGAGTTCTGTCTGTTCCGTGCAGACAGAGATGAAAAGAGCCTGGGTCCTTGACTTCCTCCTTAGAGAAGAGCCACAGACCCAAAAACATCTGCTTTGGATGTTGTGTGCAGGCAATCAGCTTTTATTGCATAAGCCACTGAGATTTTGTTGTTACCTATAATAGCTTTTAGCCTATTTTGAGTAATTCAAGTGGGAAATTTCCTTTCAACAAGAAATTAAATAATTCCAAAAACTCATGAAAGAATTAGAAGACAGTTATTATAAACAAAAACTTTATTCTTTTAATATATAGTATTAAGAAATACATATATTTCTGTTTGATTTATTAAGTTTTCTATCGTCATGTCTGAAATTATGAAGATAATATTTTAAAATTTTTATTACTACTATTATTTATTAATTTTACTATTATGATTACTATTAACCTTGATTTTTTTCAAAATAATATTTCAAGTACCTCAAAAAGTTTTTGTCTTCACAAAAAGATGTTTTATTAAAAAATCAGATAAACTACAGGTGAAATAAAAATTTTAATTACTAAAAAAAAATTAAAGTCAAGTTTTTTAATCTCTATTCTTTTTTCCTTCCTATGTATGATGCAATTTAATTATTTTCTTATTATAATTCTGGTATTATCAAATGGTTTAAAATCTGAAAGGTTAACTGTGATCTCCAATATTCTTTTATATCACATTACAAACTTAAAATATGATTAGATCTTGAAAATTAATTTTTTCAAAAATTATTATGACACTAGGGGCCCGGTGCACAAAAATTTGTGCACTCAGGAGGTCCCTCAGCCCGGCCTGTGCCCTCTCGCAGTCTGGGACCCCTCTGGGGATGTCCACCTGCTGGCATGCCTGGTCAGCCTGGGTGAGGGGCTGATGGCTGTTTGCAGGCTGGCCAAGCCCCCCAGTGTGGACCCTCACCCCATAGGGATGTGGCCAGCCTGGGTGAAAGGCTGAGGGCCATTTTCAGGCTTCCTACAGCCCCTCCAGGTTTTGGGTCCCTATTGGGGTACCTGGGCAGCCTGGGTGAGGGGCTGATGGCTGTTTGCAGGTTGGCCACAGTCTCTTCAGGTTCAGGTTCCTACTGGGGTACCTGGCCAGCCTGGGTGATGGCTGATGGCTGTTTGCAGGCTGCTTGCAGGCTGGCCAAGCCCCCCAGTGGGAACCCTCACCCCATAGAGGTGTGGCCAGCCTAGGTGAGGGGCTAAGGGCCATTTTCAGGCTGCCCACAGTCCCTTTAGGGTTCAGGTCTCTACTGGGGTATGGACAGCATGGGCGATGGACTGAGGGTTGTTTTCAGGCTTTCAGGCTGCCCATAGCTCCCATTGACCCAATGTCCCAGCAAGGCTGGCTGGAAGCAGGTTCTGGGGTTTATTTATCTTCTATCATTGATACTGTTCCTTTAAGCTGAGGCCTAGGCAGGTAATGAAGCCTCCTGTTGGCTTCAGCTTCGTGGTTTCTATAATTGAAAGAATGTTGCCTTAGTAGACTCTAGGTAGACAGTTTCTTCCATCGCTGGTGCAAAGGAAGCCTGCTGTTTGCTTCAGCTCTGAGGCTTCTATAATTGCAACAATGTTGCCTGGAGCACAGAGAGGCCTAGCCAGCCTAGGCAGACAGTTTACTCCTGGTGCAACGGAAGCCTCTGTTTACTCTAGCTCCGTGACTGCCGGCCTCCATCTTGGCTGGGTAAATTTGCATACAGCCGCTCTGATTGGCTGGTGGGCGTGGCTTAGGCATCCCATAGAAACAGTCAATTTCAATATTATGCTTTTATTAGATTATATGACTAGACTGTAAGGTGAAAAGAAGACTTGAGAATTTTCTTTTCCTGCTGTATCAATATACAAAAAAATAAAAATAAAAACACAGAAAAATATTAAATGGTATGTGCAGCCCAAGCTCTGTTTGTTGCTTGGATGGCTTGGCATAAATATCTGTGAGAATTTTCCATACTAAGGCATGTCTTGAATAGTTATAGCAAAAGAGTCCTAAATATGATTTAGAATTCACTTCAATATAGAAATAAAATGACTATCTAGTGATTGAGAAAAAGAAAGACTATTGTAATACAGAATGGTTTAAATGACTCAGTAAGTCTTGTAAGGCAAAGACAAAATAACCCATTTCTAATAGTACATTACAGTTTTCTTTCAAATTTATTTTATAATGTATCTAGGGTGTCTCCCAAAAAATGTATACATGCTTTCAATAATTATAAAAGTAGCGTTTATTTAAATACAGTTGATTTTAAAATTGAGCTACCAATTATTGAAAGTGTTTATACATTTTGGAAGGATATCCTGTATATTTAAAGTTTCTTCCATTCATCACTTTCATGAATTTTTTCTATTAAGTATAAGATTTATCTTTTCCATCCTAGCTTTCCAGTTTGCACCATGAGCATATACTACATTTTCTCTCCTGCTTTATGTTCCTGCCTTTGGGAAATGGTTTTCATTACCCCAAATGAATCTGATAAAGACTGTTTAGAAAAAGACACTGCTTTCACCATCAGAGACAAATTCATGATCCAAAAGTACCAACTGAAAAACAGTGGTAAGTGTGATCCTCTCAATGGACAGAACATCAGTCAGTTCATCGGGTCATGCACTTTGTGTAGAGAAGAGTTTCATAGTAAGAGTATGGCTGGACTTTTAGGCCGTGGCGAATGGTTCAGCCTTTTGACCAAAAGCCTGGAAGAAGCATGATTGGAAGACAGGTCTAGTAGGTCTAGAAAAGAGGCATGTGTTTAGACCAATGGGGGTGGGCATGCAATGTGAACATCTTTGTATCCATGCTAACAACTCTCCCCACCCCGTTTTATGCCATTTCTCATTTAGCTACCAGATCATTTACAGTATACTGCAGAACTTCACACATTTTCTGTTGGGCTGATTGTATCAGTGCGGTATTAACATGTTCCTCCAAATGCATGTTTCACATTAATTTGGCAGGAGATTCTGACTTGATTAGATTCAGCTTTGCTTCCCTCTCTCCCTCTCTTTCTCTTTTTCTATAACAATAAGTCATGGAGATATGTACTTTCTATCACATCCCATCACAGAACATAATATGATTGTCCCGCTTTTATTTAGGTTAAGATGGCTCAAATGTTGTCATCAGTCATTAACATTTCTTCCTGTACATCTTTCACCTAATAGTTTTAACATATATTATTTTATTATGTTCTACAAAATAGTGATATTGCGATTTTAGTATTTCTCCTGAATTTACTAGTTATGATTCTTCTGTAAAGAAGAACATACATTATTTTGGGGAGGTATTCTTAAATAGGAAAGAATAAGTAAATGTGTGCTTTTTAAATTTATTATTATAATAATGAGTTTCTGACCTAACAACCATCGAAGTTGCCCCACAGGTTTTATTTTAAATATAATTATGTAGTTAAGGATACACATACATACATATACACACACACACATATACATATACTAGTGGCCCAGTGCACAAAATTCATGCACATTAAAAGAGGATTAGAGGAAATATTTTAATATTGCTATTTGCCCTTTCCCTATAATAGAAGTGTCAGAGATTAAAGAAAATTAGTAAAATGTATATGAAAATCTTCCTCCTGTCAGAGTCTGGGGTACACCATGGAACCCAGAGTCAAGTCTTCAACCACCCACATGCACCTCAGAATCACTCAAGACCCAAACCTGCACGGTCCCCCTTCATTGGGCTAGATCCAGACCCAGCTGGTCTCGCCCTGTCAAGCCCTGCCAGGTGGGGATGAGGGGGTGCTGCCTCAGGTCCCCTGGGTGCCAGGGCAGGGGGCACAACCTCAGGTCCCCTTGCCTGGTGCCAGGGCAGGGGGGAGCAGCCTGAGGTCTCCTGTCAAGCCCTGCAGGTGGAAGGCACGACCTGAGGTCCCCTGTTAAGCCCCATGCAGGAAGTGGGTGGGCATGCAGCCTCAGGTCCCTGCTGATTGCTCAAGGCTCTTTATGGGAATTTACCCTCAGTTGTGGGGGCAAATTGACCAGAGTGACAGTTATTTTGCATATTCCCTCTTTATTATATAGGATATGTGTGTATATATATATATATATATATATATATATATATATTATACAGCAGCGGTTTTCAACCTTCCTAATGCTGCGACCCTTTAATACAGTTCAATTCCTCATGTTGTGGTGACCCTCAACCATAAAATTAACTTTGTTGCTACTTTATAACTGTAATTTTGCTACTATTATGAGTTGTAATATAAATTTCTGATATGCAGGATGTATTTAGGCGACCCCTGTGAAAGGGTCGTTCAATCCCCAAAAGGATCGCGACCCACAGGTTGAGAATTGCTGATGTACAGGGTGTGGATAAAGTAGGTTTACTGTTGTTCATATGGAAAAATAATGCAATAATTAATAACATAAGAATAATCTGTCTCATGCACTCACAACTGTAAATCTACTTTTGCCTCAGCCTGTATATGTCAGACATTTTGATTTTTGCAGTCACTTACTTTTCACTGCTCAGTTTTTTCTATCCTTTGAAAATAGTGCTAGGAAATAATTTTTTAGAGATAAATAAAGCATACATTTGTTATTATTTTATTAATTTATTTGAGTTTATGTTTCTACTAGAGGCCCATGCACCAGTAGGATCCTTCAGCCTGGCCTGTGGGGATTGGGCCAAAATCAGCATGGTGCACAGATTCGTCCAGGGCGAGCCCAGCCTATCTCACCCAGTCCCGAGTGGGTGGACCCAGCAGCAAGCTCACCTACCGATCAGAGCATCTGCCCCATGGTGGTCAGTGCATGTCATAGCAACTGGTTGAATGGTTGAATGGTTGGACATTTAGTATATTCGGCTTTTATTATATAGGCCTAGAGGCCCAAGGCACTGATTTGTGCACCAGTGGGGTCCCTCAGTCTGGCCTGCAGGGTTCAGGCCGAAACTGGCTCTCCAACATCCCCCACTGGGTCCCAGATTGTGAGAGGATGCAGGCCAGGCCAAGGGACCCCACTGGTATACGATCAGGGCCAGAGAGGGACTGTGGGAGGTTGGCCGACCAAGGAGGGACCACAGGAGGGATCCAGGGTGTGTCTGGTCCATCTTAACCAGTCCTAATTAGTGGACCCCAGCAGCAAGGTAACCTACCTGTTGAAGCATCTGCCCCCTGGTGGTCAGTGCATGTCATAGCAACTGGTCAAATGGTCAAATGAATGGTTGGACACTTAGCATATTAGGCTTTTATTATGTAGGATATTTCCTGCAGCTTTGAGAAATGATGTTTCCTAATGGCATAAATAGAATTATTTATTTGCTTTATCTATCATCTATCTATCTATCTATCTATCTAATCTGTCAATATAAATGTATAAATAATGTGTATAACAAATACTAAAATAGTGATACCAATATTGCTACTAACAAGACCATTGGATACAATTTCAGCATTTTATTTTCCTTAGGATATATCCACTAGGGATGTAGTGTCAAAACACTATGTTTTAAAGTTATTTGGAATAATTCTGGTTTGTGCAGTTATGGCATCAACCAGTTTTATACTTTGGTTGATTTATTTTGCTTTATTATCAAACTAGGGGCCCGGTGCACAAAAATTTGTGCACTGGGGGGGCGGGTCCCTCAGCCGGCCTGTGCCCTCTCCCAGTCTGGGACCCCTTCTGGGGATGTCCACCTGCTGGTGTGCCTGGCCAGCCTGGGTGAGGGGCCAATGTCTGTTTGCAGGCTGGCCAAGCTCCCCAGTGGAGACCCTCACCCCAGGGGGTGTAGCAAGCTGGGGTGAGTGGCTGAGGGCATTTTTCAGGCCAGCCACAGCTCCCACTGAACCTACGGGCCACCCGCCTGGAAAGCCGAGGCTGGGGTGGCGCTGGCCACCCCACAGCCTCCTGGGCAGGGGCCCGCAGGGGTCCGGCCACCTCGTCCCTGCATCCCGGAAAGCTCCCACCTGGGAAGCCAAGGCTGTGGTGGCGCTGGCCACCCCACGGCCTCCCACCTGGGAAGGCATCCGCAGCCCCAAGGCGGGAGGCTCCCAAGATGGCGGAGGCCACAGCCCCGGAGAAGCCGCACACTGGGTTTGCGGCCTCCGTCATCTTGGCTGAGCTAATTTGCATACAGCAGCTCTGATTGGCTGGTGGGTGTGGCTTACCCCCATCCCAGAGAAACGGTTAATTTTAATATTCCGCTTTTATTAGTTAAGATTTGAGACTTTATTTGTCCTGTCATTATTTGGTTCATTATTTTTTTTCAAAAATATGTATGTGCCCTAGCTAGTGTTGCTCAGTGGATAGAGCATCAGCTTATGGACTGAAGGGTCCAGGGTTCAATACTGGTCAAGGACACATGCCTAGGTTTCTGGCTCAGTCCTCAGTATGGAGAAATACACTCTCCCTCTCTCTTCCTCTCTCAAATCAATAAAAATGTAAAAAATATGTATGACATTTATACAGTTTTCAGTTCAAAACTAGCTTCCATCCTAGGTTGACTCTCCTGATTCATCTCCATGTTCCTTAGGTAAAGCACTTTTATTCATTTTTGGCTTTCTATTGTTTTGGATTTTGTATTCAAACCCAGATAGTGTGTTTCCTTAGTGCATAGCCTTAAACAAAATAATAGAGTGAAACTGTTCCATCAGAAATTACCGAGTCCTTTATGTTTTTAGGGGTCAGGGTGGGGTGAAGTTAAAAATTATATTACAGAGGTGGGCAAAAATAGATTTATAGTTACGAGTCCTCAAAACAGATCTTATTTTTATATTATCATTCATTAATCATTATATTGTTTTCCATACATACTTTTGCTCACCTGTATATTTGTAGCTAGTTCTTAAGATGTAAACTTGGAAAATATCATTCCACTGCTCTCCACAAGTCTCACCTTCTCCTTCCGAACTACCCCTTGCAATTTAAAACCACCAGGCAGCAGCTAAAAGCCTCTTTTATAGCTCTTTGTGTTCCCAAGCTTACAGCCTTAACCCAGATGCCTACTTCATGGATTCATAGCATGCAAGCTTTGCAGCTATTCTTTTGAAGTTTGCATCTATATGCCTTTGTGTACCAGCCTCTGTGAATTTCCATGTGACCTATCTGTACTTCCTGAAGACAGAGTGTGAACAAACATTATAAGTTTTTTTGTGAAAGAGAACGTAGGCTCCATATGAAAGATTTTGCCTAAATCCCATTATATCTCCTTGAACCATGCCTGTTCATTCTCACAAATTTTCACTACCCTCAATTACTGTTACATAGACCTCCTCTTCTACTTTTGCTTCCATGCCTCCCATGTCTCCAAATCTCTCAAAAAGTCTCTACAGATATCTCAAGGCCCACTCAGCATAACAAAAGGCTGTTAGCAGGTGGAAGAGCTTTACAAAAAAACTACCAAAGCTGGGTTGTTAGCCACTTTCTAACCACGTATTGTTCTTTATGAATACCCTTGGGAGTCCTCAGTTTATCCAGTTACACTGCAAATTTCTTATGACCTTTGATCTAGTAACTTCTCTTCTGAGAATCTAGTCCAGTATAGTAATGCAAACTGGTATAACAAATTGTCCACAAAGACGTTCATTGCAAATTTTATATAAAAATGAAAGTTCATTTCTACCTAAGTATCCAGCAATAAGTGGATGATTAAATGATGATACTTATACTAGGCTATTAAAGATTATAAATATAGGCTATATTATGTTAGTTATAGTATACTATAAAGACAGACATCTTAATAGCATAAAGACTCTTAGTAATAAAGTATAAATAAAGTGATATGTAAGGGAAATATAAATTGTTAATAGTATTTTAAAAAATAATTAATAATGATAAACAGTTAAAATCTGTACTTTCTAAATTTTCACAAGTGGAGATATATTACTTTCATTAGTAGTACACACACACACACACACACACACACACACACACACACACACCAGTGGAGTATAAGCTTGTGAACTGGATTTTCAAGCTTTTTATGTCTATAAGAGACTGATCTGAAGGACAATAGTCCACAGTGAAAAGACAGGGCTTATAGAGAATTATAGTTTGAAGATGTGAGCTTCAAAGGACAGTTTTTAAATAAAGACCAAGTCTAGATCTGGAAAACATAATGAGAAAATGCAGCTGATATCTCCTGGCCTTATGGTAGCTGGGATCTAAGAGGAAGCATAGAACATCCTGGAGAAAGTGACAATGAAACTGGAGTTTTCAATAAAAATCAGGATTACCTTAAGGTAGCACTTCTGACACTGAAGTCATTCTGGATTTTTGCTATTTCTACTTTCTACATTTACTATTGTTTTTCTCATTATTTTTATTTAAATCTTCTCATCACCTATGTCATTTTTTAAAAAATAAAGAATTTTCAAAAACGACTGTTATATATTTTCTAATATACATTAAAATAAAATACAACTATTGAAATTTAAATATTTATCCAATGAACAGCTTAAAATTATCTTTGAGATATTACTTTAGAGCAGTGGTACTCAACCTGTGGGTTGTGACCCCTTTGGGGGTCGAAGGACCTTTTCACAGGGGTCGCCTAAATACCTCCTGCATAGCAGATATTTACATTATGATTCATAATAGTAGCAAAATTACAGTTATGAAGTAGCAACAAAAATAATTTTATGGTTGGGGGTCACCACAGCATAAGAATAATTAACAATGGAGTAAGTGCAAGGATTTATGGGGGGGGGGATAAGTTGTTGTGGGCAAAGTAGATCTTCAAATGAGAGAACAGGTTACTATGCCAGAAGAAACTGCATTTTGGGTATGCTTAAGTATGAAAGATGGGAAGCATGAATTAAATTATTTGATCTTAACACTTTCACCTTTGGTTAAAGTTATATTAAAAACTAGGGGCCCGGTGCACAAAAATTTGTGCACTCAGGAAGTCTCTCAGCCTGGCCTGTGCCCTCTTGTAGTCTGGGACCCCTCTGGGGATGTCCACCTGCTGGCATGTCTGGCCAGCCTGGGTGAGGGGCTAATGGCTGTTTGTAGGCTGGCCAAGCCCCCCAGTGTGGACCCTCACCACATTGGGGTGTAGCCAGCCTGGGTGTGGGTTGAGGGCTGTTTTCAGGCTGCCCACAGTCCCTTCAGGGTTCGAGTCCCCACTGAGCTGCCTGGTTAGCCTGGGTGGGGGGCTGAGAGGCATTTTCAGGCTTTCAGGCTGCCCACAGCTCCCATTGACCCAACATCCTAGCAAGGCTGGCTGGAAGCAGGTTTCTGGGGTTTGTTTATCTTCTATAATTGATACACTATTGCTTTAAGCCAAGCCTAGGCAGGTAAGGAAGCTTCCTGTTGGCTTCAACTCCATGGCTTCTATAATTGAAAGAATGTTGCCTTAGTAGAGGCCCAGCTGGCCTAGGCAGGCAGTTTCCTCCATCGCTGGTGCAACGGAAGCCTCCTGTTTGGTTCAGCTCCGTGGCTTCTATAATTGCAACTATGTTGCTGTGAGCAGAGAGAGGCCTAGCCAGCCTAAGCAGACAGTTTATTCTTGGTGCAATGGAAGCCTGCTACTTACTCTAGCTTCATGACTCCGAGCCTCTATCTTGGCTGGGTTAATTTGCATACAGCCACTCTGATTGGCTGGTGGGCATGGCTTGGGTGTCCTGGAGATGGTCAATTTCAATATTACTCTTTTATTAGATTAGATCTGAATTCTAGAACAGGTGGTATGGACTCTGCAGGTATTGTATTCTTGGAGCAGGGCAGGAAATGCCTTTGTGCCCTAATGGTACTAGAACATTGATTCCAAGTAGTAACAAGCCCTGAGGTAGGTATTAATCTCAGATTGTTGGCTAAAACTCCTCTCTGGTTTCAGAAGGTAAAAGCTATTTCATATTTTTTCCCAAGTTATAAACAAAGCCAAACTTTCCTTTTAACATGTGCATGTAATTTTGTAAGGAAGAGAAGAGGAAGATTATGCCTTTTTTGAAAGTGAGTCAATGTTTCGGAACTTTAACACAAATGTCTGAAGTTTCTGATTTTCCATGTCTGAAGTGCTATTTTACACATCTACTTAAAAAAAATGGGAAGAAGAAGAAAATGAATAAAATTCTCTGCATTAAATAAAAATAATCTTTAAAGTAATTTATGAGATTTGAGTCAGTAACCTAGATCACATCTCATCAAGGAATAACCAAATTAATAGGTATACCTCCACAGTTCATCAGCATGAGGGGATTAAAAAAAATCAATAAATATTGATAATGTACTAAAAAGAAAACAACAGAAATACAAAATTGTCTCTAGTGAAAGCCTTCAACCAATAATTTCAAGAAACTTAATATTTCCCAAATCACTTCCATTTCCTAGGAGGGAACAAGTTTAGTGCTTGTTATGGCTTTAATATGAGCATCTATGTATATAAAAGCCCAGTGATTATTATGGTGGAATGACCAGAACAACCAGAAGACTGGTCGCTGTGATGCGCACTGACCACCAGGGTGCAGGCGCTCAATGCAGGAGCTGCCCCCTGGTGGTCAGTGCACTCCCACAGCAGAAGCGCCGCTCAGCCAGAAGCCAGGCTTAGGGCTGGCGAGCGCTACAACAATGGCGGAGCCTCTCCTGCCTCAGTGGCAGCGCTAAGGAGCGGCGAGCCAAGTGGTGAGGAGTGAGCAGGTGGGCAGTTAGGAGCGAGGGGTCCCAGATTGTAAGAGGGCACAGACTGTGCTGAGGGACCCCCTTCCCCCCCTCCCCCCCCCACACACACATGAATTTCGTGCATCAGGCCTCTAGTCTCCCTATGAAATGCTACAAATAGGATCCCATCTCTAGTCATTCCCACGCTGGCTCCTTCCTTTTTTCTAATCCAGCTTTTCTCTCTTAAAGTGGTTGATGCTATCAGTAAGTATTGCACTGAGCCCCTATGTTTTTCAACTCAGGACACACTTATTCTTTCCCGAGACTGGTACATCAGTCAATCCCACTATATTGTGGCTGGACCAGGTAATGATTTTTCTCAAGGCAGTGAAACTGTTAACACCCATCTCCATCTCAGTGACATGGCAAGGTTGAGGCTGCCTCTTCTCTTTTTTTATAAGCTTGAAACATTTCTATTTTATACTGATTCCTAACATCTCTGTTTATCCTCTTTTTCCCAAGGCTCAGGAAGAGTCTATGGAGTACTTGTCCACCACTAATGTGTTAATCAATTCCATCAGTCAGTTACCTAAGAAATATTTGTTTAATGAACCTCTGTTCTTTGTCAGTTCATTTTCCAGGCACTGAAGATACAGAAGTAAACAAGACAGCAAAATTCCCTCCTCTCATGGAAATTATATTTCAGTAAGCAAATTAATAAAATAATATTCAGTGATATGAAAAAATAAAACAGAATAGTGCACTAGGGGGGATCCCTCAGCCTGGCCTGTGACATCTTTTTTAAATATATTTTATTGATTTTTTTACAGAGAGGAAGGGAGAGGAATAGAGAGCTAGAAACATCAATGAGAGAGAAACATCTATCAGCTGTCCCCCGCACACCCCCTACTGGGGATGTGCCCGCAATCAAGGTAATGCCCTTGACCAGAATCGAACCTGGGACCCTTGAGGCTGATGCTCTATCCACCGAGCCAAACCAGTCAGGGCTGGCCTGTGACCTCTTGCAGTTCAGGACCTCTCGGGGGATGTCTGCCTGCTGACTTAGGCTCACTTATATACATTGATGTTGGTATAATATTATTGATTAGTTTTCCCTTGATATTTTTATTTCAAAATAGGTATGAGAAGGCAGGTAGTATGGAGGGATGAAAGGAAAAAATGTAATCACAGAGGAGAAATTTTCAAGCTTTTGTATTCTCATTTTTTATAGCTCTTAGAATACTTTCTATTCTTCACTTTCATTAACAAGCGCAAGGAGATTTATCAGTGTCAATATTAATTTGTACCCAAATTCCTCTACTTATCCATTCCTTAATTTATCAAAATCATGATAGCTATGATATAATTTATAAGATACTGCCAGGAATTCTTAACTGTAATTGTTAGATAAGAAGAGAGAAAGTGTGTAACTGGTGTCATATTTACAGTGAAGCTTCTTTTCACTTGTTCTTCACATGGGAATAATAGACTGAATCACAACTGCTCTCCCAGATCGAATCAGTAGGACCTCCCTGAGATTCATTTTGTACTCAGGCCTGAGGGACAGTAGGCAGTTCTGTAGAGAAGGCCCTGGTTGGGTTGAGGAGAAGCAAATCTGAGTTTGGGTTTAGAAGTCAAAGTACATCTATTCTTTTTATGTACTGAAGCAACTTCAATTTTTCCTGAAAACTGTAATATAAAGGGTCTTAAATTAAGCAACTTTACTGTTGGTTTAAATGAGAAATTTTATGATGTGTTCCATTTCAATCCAAGGTAGCCAAAAAATGTTCACAGATAGAAAAAACATTTCTCAATTAAACAACAAAAACAAGGTAATATAAGTAATAACAAAAAAATGAAGGTAAACACAGCTTGTACCAAAATGTAACTACCATTTATTACACATGCCAATAGAAGGAGAGAGATTTAATAAAAGGTGGTGAATATTAAAGTGAAGAGAATGGGTAGAAGAGACTCATTCTTTGGCAGGTATACTTTCCTTTTCAGACCACTTTTTTATGCTTTTCTCCTTTTTATACCATTTTAAAACCTTTCTTTTTTCAGTCCTTCTAAAGCTCATGGATACTGTACATAAAACTTTAGTTAAGTTATAGCTCAGACAATCAGGTTTAGGACAGATGTATTTAGGACAAAATAGAGCCAAAATGTGCACGGTACAAAATATTTGGCAATAGTCAAAGTTTACAATAGACAAAAAAAAACATCAAAAAAGATATTATTTCATTTATTTTTAGTATATCCAAACATAGTGTACAATTCAAATTTGTGCATATGATATTCTCTCACTAGAAAATCTTGTGATAAGTAGGTTAGTGTGCCTTTGCCTGAAACTATAATGTTAGAATATCATCTAACGTACAAAAGTTATTTAAGATGTTTGGAAACTTTGTAAAAAAGTTATAATACTGAGAAAAAAATAATTGTCTGAAAAATGAAGTAACTTTTCAAGGATAATGATAAAAGTACTTACCTGCATAGTCCCTCTGTATGGTTAAGACTGTAGTTTTATACTAACCTCTCTTTTGGATCCCTATCTGAAGCTGAAAAAGAAAAAAACACTATCTGAAGGCATTAATAGGGCTGCTGGAGTGCCTCTGCTCGGATTCTTTGCTTTTGAAATAGATACACATACTATGAGACATGCTTTCATCCAGACTGTTAAACAAAATTTCTGCAAAGAAAAAAAATTAACAAGCAAAAACAGAAATGGAGTTTGACAGGGTCGGCTATGTCTTATAACCCCATTTCATGGGAATATAGACTCAGTGACATCTGATATTAAACCATAATTTAGGAAGACTCCTCCTTCTCTAATATACTGTTTGTGTTAGATTGTTACAGAAAAACCGGAGCAGAATCAAGCAACGCTTAGAGAGATGGAGTTATATTTATTACGCGCGGGCCCAGAGGAAAATGTTTCTCAAATTCTGGATGAAATTACACAGCAAATTTTCTGTATTTATATGATTTTACCTTCTTTGTCTCCCAAATATGTTTTTTTCTGGTTCCCTTTGCAAGTTCTTAAAGGGCCCTATGGGCTAGGGCTTTGAGACCTCAACCAAAGGCTTGGCCTGACGCCAGCACTGATAACTTCATCTGGAGAAGGTTTAATGGCCTCTCTGAAATGGGAGTAGTCTTATTTTCCTTATTATTTAAGCCAGTAAGCGTTTACAGAAGCCAGAAATAGCAGGGTTAAAATTTCAAAGTTTTTATATAAGATGGATGCATCAAGATGTCTATATACCGTTGAGTCTCATAGTTAGAATTTTCCTAGACATAAATAAGACACTGGCAATTCATATTTGCAATTGAATTATTTTGCCAAATTCAAATGAACTTCTCTGTGCCTAAATCTCCTCACCTGTAAGATTGATTTGGTAATATCTATTTCCTTCATAGCGGGGATAAAATAATATTATACCAAAGTTTTTAGATCTGTGTTGATGTATTACTCTCACACATCCTTCACCACCAAGAGAACAATTTATTTAACAAACCACCAGAAACTATCCTCCTTCTTTTTTTTGTGTGCCTTTGATCATATTTTTATTCAAAATTAAATCAGCTGTCCAAAGTGATTTGACCTTCCTGCAATAAGCAAATTTAAGTTGATGCCACTGGCTTCTTTTCTTCCTGGTGAGCTTCTTTCCTGCCGGCTTCTTCTCAGCTGCTGCTTTCTCGGTAGCTGCAGCCTCTTTCCCCACCAAAGGTTTCTTCTGCTTCTTGATGCGGACAGCCTTCTTTCCTTCCTTCCCCACCACAGGCCTTTTGCCTGGAACCCCCTCCTCATCTGATTTGGCTTCTAGTGCTGCTGCTGCTTTATCCACCCCAAGCTTGTGGTTCTTGGCCTTGTAAAGAATGGTGTTTTGGCGCATGGTCTTTGCATATGGGTTTAGCTTCAACATGATCCTCAGGGATTTTCCATGGATTTTTCTTCAGGACCCTGCGGTGAATCTTCTTGTGTGGTGCTCAGAGGGCTCTTTGGGTCCCTGGATTTTTCGAGACTCTGCTAAGGTCTGTATTGAGCATCTCATGCATGGGAAGGCTGTAGTTACTCTTTTTTAAAATATATTTTTTTTATTGATTTTTTACAGAGAGGAAGAGAGAGAGATAGAGAGTTAGAAACATCGATGAGAGAGAAACATCGATCAGCTGCCTCCTGCACACCCCCTACTGGGGATATGCGTGCAACCAAGGTACATGCCCTTGACCCAAATTGAACCTGGGACCCTTGAGTCCGCAGGCCGATGCTCTATCCACTGAGTCAAACTGGTCAGGGCTGTAGTTACTCTTGAGGGAAGCAGCTCTAAGCCAAGTGCCATGGAGCTCATCTAACTTCCAAAAAGCACTTTCAGTTCAAATTCAGAAATGGCCCACATGCTCTCCAGGCAAGTTTCAAAATGGTCAGTTTACTGACATTAAGCAGAGTAATTCCAGGCCTATTGCTGAAGGCTTTGATGACACATACCGTTGTCCTCATTATAGAGATGCAAGGTCCTCTGCGCTGGGTGCAACAGTTTCTCATTTTGCCCTCGCCAGCCCTCATTTGCTGAGAGGCATAGACCTTTTTCATATCATTCCAGGCCTTACGTTTCTTAAGAAGCAAAATGGCCTCCTTGGTTTTCTTATAGCTTTCAACTTCATGTTCCACCACCAAAGAAAGTTCAGGAACTTCCTTAATATGGTGACCTTCAGACATGACCACTGCTGGTAAGACCAAAGCATTTAGGACAGAGCAGATGGCACATCGTTTATGTGTTTTGTTCACTCTGTGGTGCAAATAGTGCCAGGTTTTGGTGGGTGCAAACATGCATCTCCCACTCACATGTTTTCAAAAACACTCTGGCCAGAACGATGGTTCCACCATCTAGGACTCTGGGAATTTGAGCCACAGCTCTGCCAGTACCCCAGGACTCGGGACTGGTTTGATGCCCTGCCAATTCACTGACAGCATAGATCTGTCTATTGTTTTTGCTCAAGTTGGTGTGAACAAAGTTCCCAATATCTGGCTGAATGGGAGCCTTGAAAACAGCAGGCAAAGTAACGTTTTTGCCAGATGTTTACCCCTTTTCAGAATACACAGATGTCAGTGGAGGAGCACAGGCCATGGTGGGGAGAGGAGAAGGCCACTATCCTCCTTTTCTTAATAGTGTACAGTTTAAATGCATGAGTTAAACTGAGTTTAGCCTTTATCTATAGCAGAACATGATAGTTGATGGTAGACAAGAATGGGGCAAGAGATAAAAATTATAGAAGGATGTAGAAAAGACAGACAAAGAGAATAAGCTGGGTCTAGGTGGATCTTCCTGTGCCTGGCTGAAGCTACAGAGAGAGATCCAGACAGCAAGCTGAGCCTTTATTTTATAGCCAGAGGTAAACAAGGTAGTGATCATCATAGTTACAATGTTCTTGTGAGTTTCACTTATTTTGGCAGCACTTGCTACATCTCCCTCAGCCCATTAGCTACCCAGATAAGATCTAGGGAGCATCCTAAGGTCAAGCCTAATTTGCTAAGAGGGCTGTGCTCTCTAAGCTGGGACTTGTTTGTGGCTTTGCCAACAGGTCAGTCAGAGGCTTAACCCTATAGGCATGCCCTACAGTTCCATGCTTCCATGTCTCTGGATCCATTCCATTCATCAGTTTATTTTGTTACTTAGATTCCACATATGAGTGCTATCATGTGATACTTGTCTTTCTCTGACTGATAGCATGATATTCTCCAGGCCCCTCCATGCTGTCTCAAAGGGTAAGAGATTCTTCTTTTTTACTGCTGCATAGTATTCCATGATACAAATGTATCACAGATTTTTATCCACTCATCTACTGATGGGCACTTGAGCTGTTTCCAGATCTTAGCTATTGTAAATTGTGCTGCTATGATCTTAGGGTGCATACATTCTTTATGATTGGAGCTTCAGGTTTCTTAGGTTATATTACTAAAAGTGGGATCACTGAGTCAAATGGCAGTTACATACTTAACTTTTGAGGAAACTCCATTCTGTTTTCCATAATGGTTGCACAAGTCTACATTCCCATCAACAGTGCACTAGACTTCCCTTTTCTCTGCATCCTCACCAACACTTTCATTTGTTGATTTGCTAATGGTAGTCATTCTGACAGGTGTGAGATGGTACCTCATTGTCGTTTTGATTTGCATCTCTCAGATGATTAGTGACTTTGAGCTTTTTATCATATGTCTCTTGACCGTTCATATGTCCTCTTTGGAGAAGTGTCTATATAGGTCCTTTGCCCATTTTTTACTTAGACTGTTTGTCTTCCTTTTGTTAAATTGTATGAGTTCTTTATATATTTTGAATATTAACACTTTATCAGATGTATCATTGCCAAATATCTTCTCCCATACAGTGGGTTCTCTTTTCATTTTGTTGATGGTTGATTTTGTTGTGCAGAAGCTTTTTATTTTGATGTATTCCCTTTTGTTTATTTTTCTCCTTAGTTTCCTTTGCATTGGGAGATGTATCTGTAAACATATTGCTATGAGAGATGTCTGATATTTTGCTGCCTATGGTTTCTTCTAGGATATTCATGGTTTCATGACTTACACTTAAGTCTTTTATCCATTTTGAGTTTATTCTTATGTATGGTGTAAGTTGGTGGTCTAGTTTCATCTTTTTTGGATGTATCTGTCCAATTTTCCCAACACCACTTATTGAAGAGAATCTCTTGACTCCATTGTATCCTCTTGCTTCCTTTGTCAAATATTAATTGAGCATAATAGCTTGGTTCTGGGTTCTCTGTTCTGTTCCATTGATCTATATGCCTGTTCTTGTGCTAGTACTAGGCTATTTTGATTATGATGGCTTTGTAGTATAACTTGAAATCTGGTATTGTGGTTCCTCCAACTTTGTTTTTCTTTCTCAAAATTGCTGCAGCTGTTTGGGGTCTTTTTGATTCTATATAAATATTTGGAGTATTTGTTCTAGCTCTGGGAAATATGCCATTGGTATTTTAATGGGGATTGCATTGAATCTGTAGATTGCCTTGGGTAGCATAGTGAACATTTTAATGATGTTGATTCTACTAGTGAATGAACATTATATTGTTCCACTTGTTTATATTTCCTATCTCTTTTTTCAATGTACTGTAGTTTTCTGAGTGCAGTTCTTTTGCCTCCTTGGTTAAGTTTATTCTTAAGTATCTTAATTTTTTGTTGCAATGGAAAATGGGTTTTTTTGTTTAGCTTCTCTTTCTGAGAATTCATTATTGGTGTATAAAAAAGCCTTTGATTTTTACGTGTTGATTTTGTATCCTGCAACACTGTCAAATTCATTTATTAAATCTAGTAGTTTTTTGGTGGAGTCTTTAGGGTTTTCTATGTACAATATCATGTCTGTGAATAATGAGTTTTATGTCCTCCTTCCCAATTTGGATGCTTTTTATTTCTTTTTCTTTTTTGTCTGATCATTGTGTCTAAACTTCCAGTACTATGTTAAATAGGAGTGGTGAAAGTGGGCATCCCTATCTTGTTCTGGTTCTTAGGGGAAATGGTTTTACTTTTTGCCCATTGATTATCTTGTTGGATGTAGGTTTGTCATATTTGCCTATATCATGTTGAGGTATGCTCTTTTAATTCCTACTTTGCTGAGTTTTAATTAAAAAATGGGTATTGGATTTTGAAGGATGCTTTTTCTACATCTATTGATATGATCATGTGATTTTTGTCTTTCAATTTGTTTATGTGATGCATCACATTTATTGATTTGTGAATATTGTACTAGCATTGCATCCCTGGAATAAATCCCACTTAGTCATGGTATATGATCTTTGTAAAATATTGCTAGATGCGTACCATTCTACTCTTGATTGGCATTTGGAAAATTTCTAGTTTTGATTATGAATAGTGCCACTATGAATATTTGTGGTCTTGTTTTCTTTTTATTTTACACACACATTTCTGCTGGATATGCACTTAAGAATAGAAATATAGTCAATTGTTCTTTTTTTAACTGCCAAAATTTGTTGGTCCATTTTACTAGCATGGAGAAACAGTGACATCTGGTGCGTGAAATAATAAATTTCAGGTCTTAGTGTATATTTGAAAACTTTTAAAGAATCTATTCTTAAAGGTAGTTTGTAATCTTATTCTAATAAGAATCATTATGTACAATAAGCTTATAGTTCCTACTTTTAATGTTAAAAATTAATCTAAAATTTATTTATTTGGAACATTTAATTTGAAAATAATTTTTTAAAAGTAAATAATTGATAAAACCAAGTAATTAGAAGAGATTAATAGATTTGTGGAAGAAATGCTATACTAACATGTACACATGACAGTATTTTTAAAGCAAATTGCTACCCTTAAAGTTGCTACACGTGAAATATTTTTAGTGTTTGTAAAGTACAAAATTTCCATTTTAACTTAAACCAGTGAAATCTGAACAAAATAAAATATAAATACACATAAGTAATATGCTTATAACATAATTATCATGTATAATTAATTGATATGTAAGAATTTTATTGAATTCAATTAAGTGTGCTTTCTGTCTCTTGGAAATGTTTCTAACTCTCCTGAAAGAGCTACACTTTATTTCCATTATATCATATGATTAGGAAACATAGATGTGTATAATACTTTATTTTTTGTTTGTGTGTGATCTCTGTTGTCACAAAATAGGTGGAGTGGTTTAGGTATATCTTTTAAGACATTGTTTGGATTTATAGCTATAATTCCAGAAGGATGATATAGTTTTCTTCCTTGACACCATGAAGCTCATAAATCAAGGTTTATCACTCTGAAACTTAATGCTTTTCAACATTTATTCCACGAATATTTATCATAAACTTTTATTTGCCAAGCATAGTGGAGTACTGGGTGAAGTTTCTCTTTAGCCCTGCTGCCCTCTCGGACCGACTCCATTCCCTTGCTTCTTTTGTTCCTTCCTTCTTTCTTTCCTCTATCTCTCCAACTACGAGAAAAAACTAAGTTCATGCTTACAAAAACAAATCACCTTGATATCAGAGATGCTGAAGACACAGGAGAGATTTAGAGTGATTTATGAAACAGAGAAAACAAAAAAAAATCAAGAATGAAGGCCATTAACTTAGTTAGGAGAAAGAACCCTTTCAAATTGTGTCAGGGGAAAAAGAAGAATGGGGGAATGTAAAACAACAACAGAGTGGCAAGAAGTTGAGGGAAAATTGGCTACTAATTTCTGTAAAGTAATGGCTGAGATTATGTTCTGAAAGTGACATTGGAAGAGGCATCTTGCTAGTTGAAGAAAGTTTATGGTAATAACTGTTGACAATGGTTGAAAGTGGAAGCAACTAGAATAAATAGACAGGATTCCTGACAACACTGAAGGCCCAGTTGAGGCAAAAGTTCTTTTTAAAAATATATATATTTTCTTGATATTTTACAGAGAGGAAAGGAAAGGGATAGAGAGTTAGAAACATCAATGAGAGAGAAACATTGATCAACTGTCTCCAGCACACTCCTTACTGGGGATGTGCTCATAACCAAGATACATGCCCTTGACTGGAATCAAACCTGGTACCTTTTAGTCTGCAGGCTGATGCTCTATCCACTGAGCCAAACTTGTTAGGTTGAGGCAAAGGTTCTTGAATGTTAATGATGCTAATCATCAGCAGTGCTCACCAAGCAAAGTTCAGTCAGAGAGGAGGGCAGGTGCATTACGTTGTGTTGTTTTTTAAAGCCTATACATTGACTTCAAGACAAACATAATTAGACATAAAAGGGGCATTTTATAATCACAAAATAGTCATCAAGACACAACAATCCTAACATGAATACACTCACTAATATTTTAAAATACACAAAACAAAAATGGATAGAATTAATGAGGACAATGGATAAATTCCAAAAGCTAGAGATTTTAATATTTCTCAGTGTATAATGAGTAGACAAAATATCAGTACAGATCATCATAGAAGATTTAAAAAACACAATAAACATGATCTAAGTGGCATTTACAGAACACTACATCCACTAACTGCAAAATACTCATTTCAAGAAAACATGGAATGTGCACTAAGATAAATCACATGCTGAACCATAAAACATATACTATATTTACAAATTTCAAAGTTTTGAAATCATATTTCCCATCCACAACCAAAATAAATTTTAAAAAGTAGTAAAACAACATAGATAATGTGATCCAAATGATGTTAAACAGTTAACCCTCCAACACAGTGTACTATACAGCTATAAAAATATTCACGTTCATGTATAAAATATGACTGGCAAAACATAGATCAAAGATGCATCTTAACAGAATGAGAGTGAAAAGAGATTGAAGAGGAGCATTCATGCTTTATTTATATCTATATTTTTATTGTCAGATTGTTTTTATTCCCTTATCACTTGTTGATACAATATGTCTTGTAAATAATAAATAAGTGAAAACCAGAGAGTCCATAAAATGTTTGACATAGCAGCATAGTGAAGAAGGACTGCCCTACCCCTGTCAAAGAATTTTAGATAGCTATGATACTTGAGGATTCAGTTACAGGAAGAAACAAAGTCCTAATAAAATAGAGTTCAATAACAGACATATTGAATATGAGAATTAAGTAGATGATAGAGGTGACATTTAAAATTGCTGGGCAAATAATGTAATAAATAAATGGTGTTAGAAAAATTACCTAAACACTTGGAGGAATCTTAAACACTGTTCCAGCTGTACTGTGCTTCACTCTCTAATTTGGGGCACATGGTTGAATTGTATTTCCTCACCATCTTTGAAGTTAGGTGTGGTTCTGTGACTTATTTTGGCCAATTCTTTCCTGCTATTACAGTAATAACTGAAGTCTATATTGAGACAGGACTTCTGTCAGACTTGCTCTCTGAGTGACACAATAAGCAGAATGCCCTCTACCTGACTGCATGAGACAGAAAGCACTAGGGACAAGCACATTTTATTGTGTTTAGTCACTAGAGTTTGGGGTGGATTTGCTATTACACTATAAAATGATTAGTGTAAAAATTGATCTCTAGAATTTTGGAGGCATTGTAATAGAAAACTCAAAATTTCTTGCATTGGCATAAAGGCTGGGAAGCAGGTGGGAAGAAAATTGTTATTTGATGTTGGAATATTTCTTCCTACTCTGCAGTAGCAAAACTTATTACAAAACTTTTGATCAAAATGATGCCTAATTATGTATCTAATGAACTTTTTGTTCTAAGGGGGAAATATTGGAAAACAGAGTGATAGTAACAGGCTTTGGCTGACACAGACTGAGTCTGGCAAAATATTATAAGAAGATTACCTCCCATAGAAAATGCTACATTGCAAACATAAACAAAAAACACTATTATAGAATCTATGAATCTGAATTTGTAGGGATGGAAGAAGAAACTGCTTCTCAACTTCAAAGAGCTAAATGAAAAATAATTTGAACAACAAAATTAATTAAAAACTCAGGCTTAGTGTATTTATAACTAGTGGCCCAATGCACGACATTCGTGCACTTGGGGGGAGGTGGTCCCTCAGCCCGGCCTACACCCTCTTGCAGTCTGGGAGCCCTCAGGGGATGTCCAACTGATGACTTAGGCCCACTCCCCACAGAGAACGGCCTAAGCTGTCAATCGGATATTCTTAGTGCTTGCTAGCCATAAGCCTGGCTTAGGGCTTCTGGCTGAATGGTGCACCCCCTGTAGAAGCACACTGACCACCAGGGGGCAGCTCCTGCATCGAGTGTCTGCCCCCTAGTGGTCAGTGCCCATCATAGCGACAAGTCGTTCCTCTGTTAGGCTGATTTGCATATTATCCTTTTATTATATAGGACTAGGGGCCTGGTGCACGAAATTCGTGCACTAGGAGGGTGGTTCCTCAACCCAACCTGCCCCCTCTCACATTCAGGAGCCCTCAGGGGGTGTCCTACTGATGGCTTAGGCCTGCTCCCTGCTCCCCTTGGAGAGTGGGCCTAAGGCTCAGTCTGGCCTCCCTTTGTGCACTTGAGGCAACCAGGATAATCAGGGGAAGCCACCAGCCCCATCACCCCACTGCTGCAGCCACTGCCAGTCACTGCAGCCACCAAGGTGTTTTCATCAACACAGGACTCCAGTCCCTTCATCATGAAGAAATGACAACTTTCTTTAGGCATTTTCAAGATGTGTCTTTCATAGGATATGACATTTCTTTCTTCCTTTTTTTTTATCCTCACCTGAGGATATGTTTCCATTGATTTTTAGAGAATGTGGAAGAGAGAGAAAAAGACAGGGAGAAACAATGTGAGAGGGACACTTTGATTGGTTGCCTTTTGCAATAGCCCTGACTTGGGCCTCGACCAGGGAGGAGTCTGCAACCTAGGTACATGCCCTTGGTCAGAATTGAACCCAGACCCTGTAGTCAGCAGGCTGAGGCATTATGCACTGAGCCAAACTGGCTAGGGCAGGATATGACATTTCTTAGCCCTCTAGCAGTAGACCTTCATTTTTTTTTTCTCCAGGAGTGTGGTGGAAAAACCCTAGATTGTCTTTGGTGATTCTTATTACCCAAGTTACTAAGAATATTACCAGTGGCATACAGAAAGCTTAGCCAATGAGCAGTAAGAAAAGGTGTTTCCTCTGTAGTTGACTCCTATCACCGGCTGCCCCTCCAATCCCAGGTCCATCCCTGCCCAGGCCTGTAACCTCTGGCCGAGGTATCATGCCTGGGCAGGGGACCTCCAGACCCCTCTGATTGCTGGCTTCACAGCCCAGGCCTCTGTGATCACAGGCTCTGATCCTGCCCCCTGCCATTGCCGGCTCTGCCCTTGACCCACTGGCAGCCTCTGGTCAAGGCTGCAAGCCTGGTCAGGGGACTCCCAGGACCATGCATTGCTGGCTCCACCCATGCCCAGACCCCTGCATTGCTGGCCCCACCCCTGCCAAGACCCCTGAGATCTCCCACTCCATCCCTGCCCCACTGTAGCTTCTGGCCAAGGCTGCAGGCCTGGGCAGGAGACCTCCAGGCCCCTGCTTTGCCAGTTCCACTAGTGCCCAGAACTCTGTGATTGCAGGCTCTACCCCTGCCTCTCTGATTGTTGGCTCTGTGGAGCCCAGGCCCCTGCAATCTCCAGCCTTGCCTCTGCCCAGGCCTAAGGCCTCTAGCGAAGGCCTCTGCCCTGGGCAGGGGACCCCCAGCCCCCTCTGATTGCCTGTTCTGTCTCTCAGGGCCCCCGCCTCCCCTGCCACCTGCCTGGCTAAATGGCCTGACCACTTCAGTGGCGGGGCTGAGCTGGACTGGGCACCGCCATCTTGTGTCTGTGGGGGCCGCCATCTTTGTGACAAAGTGATGCCTAATTTGCATATTACTCTTTTATTAGATAGGATTGCCCCAAACTATAAATAACTCAAATCCCCTCAGTGAGAGGATAGAGAGTTCACACAACTGAAAAGTGCTATAGTGTATCCATTCAATGGAATGCTACTAAAAGGAACAAATGACTGATATTTGCAACAAAATGGAGAAAGTTCAAATGCATTAAATGAAATGAAAGAAGTTAGATTTAAAAGGCCACATATTCCATTTATATGACTTTTTTGTAAAGGCAAAACTATAAGAATAGAAAACGGATCAATGATTGCCAGAGACCAAGGTTAAGGAGAAGGCTCAGAGAAATTTTTGGGGGGTAATTTTTATTTTTTGGGGGGAAATCTTTACTTTTCTTGTGGTGGTTATATATCAGTATACATTTATAGAATATCAAAGAGTTGTACATGAACAGGTTTGTAAACCCAGGAGGAACCTTTTGATTAAAAAGCTGAGCAGTGTGGAGAGCATTTGGTGACCCTGGAGAAAATGGGGGATAAAGTAGCCTTTCCTGAGGAAGAAATACACTTTTTCCCTCAGAGATAAAAAATAATAACTAATTCTCGGAGCACTTATGGTGTGCCAACTAGAACCAATCTACTAAATGCACTTATATAGAGAGCTATACTTTATCCTGAATCCTTACAACATCCTGTCGTGGAAGTATTGTTATTCCCATTTTAAGGATACTGATGATTAAAGAGACTAAATAATTTGCACGAGTTTGTTTAGCTAGGTAGTATTGGACTCAGGCAGATCTGTCGGGTTTTTAAGTCCTGGTCTGGTAACAATCTCTATATAATGTAGAGCATAGAATGAGTGATCATAAAGATTTTCAGGCAGGAAAAGGAAGTTGAGTAAATCATAATCAAGAGACTCCATTATATCAACATTGTAAGACTGGGCCATCTGTTGATTGTAATTAATGAGGTCAAGGGGATTAAAGAGGTCAAGTCAAGTTGAAGCCTTGAGTAGAGTGGGGGAAATCAAAGGAGGTTGTGATGATTTTGTTCTAGTCTTTGTCCTTAAACCTTTGGGATGAGATACCATTCCTTTCTCAGTTACATTACAAGGAAGAAATCCTGCAGCACATTGCAGGAGACCCACAATAGTATTCATTCAGTGCAGATTATCATAAGAATGTGCAATTTGAGGCCCTCCTATTTTGCAAAGACCAATTCTAATCCATTCCCCAAGTCCCATTCATTTCTGTGTTCTGTTTATAAAGAGTATGTCATTGAAATTACTGTGTATTCCTGAGGGTGGGAGAGAAAATTTGAAGTGTAAAAAGAAATTGTAATTTGCAAATGAATATCATACTGATCTCTGACGAATTGATTAACCTTGATTTCTCAACAAGTTTTTAGAATCTCAGAAAAGAACTGGAAAACTTAATGTGTAAGATCAAAACACCAATCACATTAATGAAACTCAGGCTTGGCTCAAAAATATCTTCTCCATGAATATCACACCACTAAACTATAAAGTCCTTGTCAGTTTCCTTTTGTAAAGGAAGCCCTGGATATTTTCATGTTGGATCTGATACCAATTTTTGGACTGGAACCTGGATTCTTTGTCCACTGGAATCAGAGAATGAATCCAAGGACAGGAAGTGGTAGAGCAAAGATGGAAATTTATTGAAGAATAGATACAGACTCCCACATAAGGAGAGGGAAGGGGTCACACAGAATGGACTCCCAAGTAGGGAGGGGGAAAAGGGTCCCACTGAGTTCCTTTTCCCTATGGTTTATAAAGACTGCAGATCCTGTGTCCTGATATCCCCTCTGATTGGTCAATATTCCCCTTCGAGGTAGTCACTATAGCAAAGTTATAATGGACCCTGAGTACAAAGGTCAAACCTCACATGGGACACAAGAGGTTCTCCTATTCATTCTGGGCTTTCATCCTCCTTCTTTATTTTGTAAATATAGACCTTTCTTGGCTACTTCCAGTTTTCTTGTCTTATGGAAATGCAACTGTTGCTGCTCCCTTGTTTTATGGAGATGTAACTGCACCTGGCTTCCTTGTGTTATGGAAATGTACCTTCTCCTAGTCCGAAGCCCCCACACTTTTCCATGGACCCCAATTCTAAAAAATTCCTAAGCCTGCCTATGTTCCCCCCAAATTCTTGCTTCAGATTTGGTGGGTAACATTTAGTATTGAAAGTACTAGGGAACTTTCATAAAGCAAAACTGAATTGATTCAAATAGAATCAATACCAAGAAATGTTACGCCCAGATTTCGTGATCCCGAAAGACCACCCAGGGAGCCTGCATCCAATGCAAACCTGATGCAAAAACATGAGGGCCTTTATTCAAGTTAACTCAGACTTCATCCCACGCACGCTCACTGATGCAGTGGCACGACAGGGAGGAAGTGCTTGAGTTTCAGGAAAACAGGATTTACAGGAAGTGGGTGGGGTAATGCGTGATTGGTCCAGGGAAGAGTCAAGGTCCAGTTTCACAGGGGGGCAGGGTGCAGTTAGACTTGGGCCATTTCCTCTGCATCCCTATTGGCCACTCTGCAGTCTTGCACCGCCCTTTCAGAAATTTTAGAAATCATCTAGTTCAATTTCTTCATTTTGCTTGTGAGTAAAATAGCGTGGATTCAACAATTTTATTTTAACTCATGAAAACTTGTTAATCAATTGCAGCATACCTGTAAATAATTTTGTATTGCATTTATATACTCCTTTACCATCATTTTTTTTCACTGTACCTACAAGGTGACAGACTAACAATGTGTAAAGTAAAAGACAAAATTACTCTACATGGTAATGGATGAAGGCATTTTACAATACTATTACATGCATTATATATTTTGTTCACTTTGAGGCAGAATAACTGGAAAGAACATTGGGTTAACAGAAGACAGAATTCCAATCCACTCTTTAGGACTCAGTTTCCTCATTTTATGTTCTTGGTTCCTCTAGAAAATAAAAATCTTACAGTTTTTGAAATAAAATTTATTAAAATATGGATAAATAGAACCTCTTCCTATAATTGGATGATTTTAAAACCCTGGATAATTATGGGATTTCTGTCCTAGGGTATGTTTATAAAGAAAACAAACAGCCTTAACTGGTTTGGCTCGTTGGCCTGTGGAGTGAAAGGTCCCAGGTTCAATTCCAGTCAAGGGCATGTACCTTGGTTGTGGGCACATCCCCAGTAGGGCATGCGCTGGAGACAGCTAATCGATGTTTCTCTCTCATTGATGTTTCTGACGCTCTATCTCTCTCCCTTCCTCTCTATAAAAAATCAATAAAATATATTTTTTTTAAAAAGAAAGAAAACAAATAGCCCTAGCCAATTTGGCTCAGTGACTAGAACATCAGCTCACAGACTGAAGGATCCTGAGTTTGATTCTGATCAAAGGAATATACTTCAGCTGGAGGCTCAATCCCAGGCCTATGTTGGCCCATGTGGGAGGCAACCAATCAATGAATATCTGTCACATCGATATGTCTCTGTTTCTCCTCTTCCGTTCCACTCTCTAAAAATCAATGAAATATTATCCTCAGGTGAGGATTAACATATATATTATATGAAAAAAGAAAATAAACAACCATTAATCTTGAATAGTATTGAGATATTTGGAGAGAAATGTATGAATCTGATGGTCTCTAGAAGCTTCTTATAGATCTATAGTCTTATGATTATGTCCCCAATGTAGTAGGTGATATATGGCTTATGACTATGTTCCCAATATAGTAGGTGAAATAAGTGCTCATCATTGCAGAGTTTATCTATAGATTCATGAAATCTTGCTGCATTTCTATTGGTTCACACATGTGCCCTAGCATCACAGAGATGGCAGCAAGGCTGTAAGTAGATAAACTTTTGAACTTTTATAATAAAACTAGAGGCCCGGTACATGAAATCTGTGCACTTGTGTTGGGGGAGGGTCCCTAAGCCCAACCTGCACCCTCTAGCAGTTCAGGAGCCCTTAGGACAGTGGTTCTCAACCTTCCTAATGCTGTTACCCTTTAATACAGTTCCTCATGTTGTGGTGATCCCCAACCATAAAATTATTTTTGTTGCTACTTCATAACTGTAATTTTGCTACTGTTATGAATCATAATGTAAATATCTGATATGCAGGATGTGTTTAGGCGACCCCTGTGAAAGGGTTGTTTGACCCCCAAAGGGGTTGTGACCCACAGGTTGAGAACCACTGCCTTAGAGGATGTCTGACTGATGACTTAAGCCTGTTCTTCATGTGGAGTGAGCGTAAGCCAGCAGTTGGAAATTTTTAGTGCTGCCATGGAGGTGGAAGAGGCTTTCACCACTACTGCTGTGCATGGCAGCCATGAAGCTGGCTTCTGGCTGAGTGGTGCACCCCCTGTGGGAGTGGACTGATCACCAGGGAGTAGCTCCTGTGTTGAGCATCTGCCCCCTTGTGATCAGTGCATGTCATAGTGACTGGTCATTCCACCGTTCAGTCAATTTGCATATTAGCCTTTTATTATATAGGATAATTTAAGTAGAACTGCATTGAATAGCAGAAAACGATTATTTACTGTATCAGAGCAAGAGTATTGGTTAGAAACTGAGTCCTGAAAACATAGTTAAAAGTTTTCAGAGATATAAAATGGATGAAACTATTACAAAAGGGGGAAGAAATAAAAGGGAAAAAGACCCTTAAACATAAGAGTTTTTCTTTATACAGGAATGATAATGACAACACACTGCTCCTTTACAGTCTCTCTGGGAGTTTTTCTCACCACAGCTGTTACAGAAGAATGAAAGCCTCAAGCCTTGGGAATGCTGCATTTTATTGTCTGTAGCTCTTCCATTAGGTCACACTGTTAAAGGCACAGCTCTTTCCTAAGGGAGACGTTTCCTGCTTCATAGCAGCCCCTTAAATTCTGCCTGCAGCTGCTCTGTTCCCTTCTACTACATACAGACCAACCTCATTAAAACAGGGTAAACATAATTCTAATGGAATGTGTATCACTGTTGACTTAACTGCTTATTATAAATATAAAAAATATAGTTTTGATTTTTGGAAAATAAGAGAAACTGTCTTACAACTTGTATCTGGAAAATTCTAGGAATAAACAGATATGAAATAAGACTGCTAGCATTTGCACAGCACATATGCTTAGCTTCCTCTATTAGGGTGCACAGGAAAGGTACAAAGATGATGCCTCACTCCCTAAAGGATAAGAAAGGTGATGTAACCTGCAGCCCGATGAAGTCCCCACGTGTCCTGGTTTGGCAGGGTTTGAGAGGTGTCCTGAGCAGGCCAATCAACTCAGAACTGTACCACTGAGCAGAGCCAGAGCAGGAGTCAGAAGCTTGGGCCTAGGTTCGAGGATTGTCCATGCTCCAGTTCACCTCTCCCGGTTTTGACACCAAAAATGAAAAATCAGACAGAGGCTGAAAACCAGGACTACAGGCTTTCTTAGAGGAGAAGGACCTGCCATGCTGTCTTGCAAGGGGAGAACAGCAGCACGTGCAGAGGTGGGCACTCCTTTTGAGGGGCGGAATGGGAAGGGGTGGGTGCTTAGTGTACTCAGTGCACACTGATTGGTGGCTTACTGCGTTGTCCATATAGGACAATGGCTTAGGGTATTTGACATGAGTGGATTGGTGGTCCAATGCATAGTCCATATCAGGTACATGATTAATCACTCAGGTATTTCCGGGCTGCAGGTTACATCATACTCTGTCTACCAGTTGGGGGAGGGAAGATCTATCAAAAGGGAAACACCCAATGTTCAAAGTTTATTCTTATTTACTTACTAGTACTGGTATATGCCAAACAATGTTAGGATCCTCCCATAGAAGAACTAGTAGAGAATATGGTGATCCTGTTCTCCTTTTTTTAGTTGCTCAGGACCCCAAGTTTTAAAATATCATCTTACTATCAGTGAAATGTCAAAGGGAGTTTCCTCTAGCAGAATGCTAACTCTTTCCCCTTAAAGGTCAGTTTTGCAGTTTCATCTGATTTTTCCTTTCTTTTTCTGCTTAAAATCTGGGCTCTTTACTGAAACTTAGATCAAACTCACAGGCATTAATTTTAAAAATATGTACACATTTTTTATGTAAACCACCCCTGACTAAAAAAATAGTAGACAGAGGCTTTCTTTGTATTTGAAGATGGGAACTGGAAAATGTCCCCCAAATCCAAATCAATAGCAAACTACCTTTCCTGAGCCAAACAGCTGTTGGACCAACTGACTGGGGCCTGGAGGGTACTGATAGGCCTTGGCTCTTCCAAGAACAGATGGAGCGAAATGAAAGACCTTTTGTCCTTCTGGTCTTAGAACGCCTCTGGAGATCAATGATGGAAAGCTATTAGGTGCTGATCAAAATTATGTGGGGAGAGAGTTTGCCCTACAGAAACCAATAATTGCCCAGGAGGAAAGATGTGTGTTCCTGAGAAAACCTACTGGTCTCTGCCAGCTAGCAAGAATAGCCCAATAGATGGTGTGTATTCTTTCTAACACCAAGGCCTGGGAAGTGATAGTTTTTGCACATGGATGCAAGCAGAAAAAGTCTTCATGATGCCTCTATTTGAGAACAACAAGCTGCTATTAGGTATAAACTAATCCCTTGCTATGCATAATGTTGTCCTTGACCACCCAAAACAATGGTATCATCTGGTTGCTTAATAAATGTAGAATCACAGGCCCCAACACAGATTTATGGAATTAGAACCAGGATTTTAATAAGATTCCCAAGTGACCTTAGGCACATTAAAGCTTTAGTAGCCTATAGATGCAGAGACAGCTCATTTCTCTTCACCCAAAGTATTATCACATTAAGGTAGATTAGTGGCTGGACCCAAACAACTCTGAGAAAATTAAGACCCCACCAACGGTGGCTCTTAACTAAGGACTGCTGAAGAGTACAATTAAGCACATCAGGAGATAAATAGCATTGTTGATATTGAGAAAGTTGGTGTTTGAAATAAAAAGTTAATAGATTATTGGGAAAATATAATGGTCATTGTTAAGATTTGAATGAGTGGTCTTAAATATTAAATTTAAAAAAAATGCTTAAAAACAAAGTAAAAAACACCCACAAATGGAAATAATGAGGAAAATAATAAAAGAGAAAAATTCAAAAATCCTAAAAGTCAAATAACATTGGTTCTAGAAGAAGAAAAAAATAAGTGGATGTAAAAGAAATCATTTAATTTCACAAATAGTAGGAGAAAATGCCCTACTCTGAAGATAGATTAGAATCAGATTGACAGGATTTAGCAAATCCCATGCAAAATTGAGAGGAAAAGACAGATCAGACATGTCATGATTAAGATCTCTGAATTCTAAGATTAATGAGAGCATTTACAAACTGTAGATGGAAAGAAACAGTTGCTTCCTAAATAAAAGATGGACATTAAGCTCATCATTAGGAAGCTAATGGAGTCTGAGACATAGACCCATGAAAGTATAGGTTGCAATTGTTAGGGAGGAAAAACATTTTCTTCTACCCTTCTAGGTTCCTTGGTTGTCACATTAACATAAGGTAGATTAATAAGAAAAAAAATGAACTTTGATTGCATGGGGCTCCATAACATCATGAGGCCCCAAAGACAATCAGACCACTGATATTTATATGCCACCGAGAGTTAAGGAAAAGGGGTAGTAGGAGCCTGGGACTTCTAAGACGAGAAAAGCAATTCATATAGAGATGAAAAAACAAGTGTTTGGCAAAAAAAAAAAAATACTTGCTAGAGACATTGGGACACAGAAAAGACTTTGGACAAGCACTACATGCTAAATTTCTACCAGCCTACCACAAAGAATATATTTTTTGTACTTATCTCTGGTGATAGCTTTAACATATTTCTTAGAAATATATTTTATTATATATTCTACAATCTAAACTAATAAAACTGTAATGTTAAAATTAACTGTCTTTTCGGGACGGGTAAGCCATGCCCACTAGTCAATCAGAGCAGCTGTATGCAAATTAGCCCAGCCAAGATGGCAGAGGCCACAGCCTGGGAGAAGTTGCGCAATGCACAGGCCGCAACCCCCAGGGGGTGGGGGTGGGGGTGGGAGTAGGGCACTGGCGATGGAGGCCTGAAATAAATCTGGTTGCGGATTACAGATGGCAGGGCATCCTCCGGGGTGGAGGGAATGAGCCAGCTCCGCCCCCGAGGCTGAGGCCTGGAAATCGGTGCGAACGGGGCACACAGCACACACAGAGGCATGCCCTCCGTGCATGCTGTGTGCCCCAATGGATTCCAGGGTCCCAAACTGTGAGAGGGCTCAGGCCGGGATGAAGGACCCCCCCACCCCCGCCAAGTGCACAAATTTTTGCACACAGGGCCCCTAGTATAATCATAATATGATAAAATTAGAAATAAATAATGAACTTAAAACTCTAATGATTTGGAGATTAAGGAATACACTCTCGAATAATTCTAAACTCAATGGTAAAATAAAAGCTTAATTATAAACTATACAGTATTACTGAGGAATACTGCAAAAATATTCAAGGGAACATATTAAATCTTAAATGTCCTGGTAGTTAAAGATATAAAAAAAGGAAATTAGTATATGTCTCAGGCAACAAAATCAAAAGAAAATAGAAGGGCATGCATAAAGCTAAAGTTCAAATTAATAAAGTAAAAAAATTATAACCAGAATAAATAAGTCCAAAAGCTGATTCTTGAAAAGTCTGATAAAATAGGAAGATTTCTTAGAACTTTTATTAATACATTTCCAATGGCTATACTTAATGATCTAGAAGAAAATTTTAAAGGTTTGGTAGAAAAATTTTAACCAAGATAGGAAACTCAAAATATATTGAAGAAAAGATAGACATATTTAGCTATATAAACATTAAGACATAGTGCCTGAAAAAAGTATACCATACACAAAGTGATATGCAATTATAAATAATAAAACATTTGAAACATATGGTAGATAAAAAGCAATGTCGCCATAATCGGTTTGGCTCAGTGGATAGAGCATCAGCCTGCGGACTGAAGGGTCCCGGGTTCGATTCGGGTCAGGAGCATGTACCATGTACCTTGGTTGCTGGCACATCCCCAGTAGGAGGTGTGCAGGAGGCAGCTGATTATGTTTCTCTCTCATCGATGTTTCTAACTCTCTATCTCTCTCCCTTACTCTCTGTAAATAATCAATAAAATATATTTCAAAAAAAGCAATGTCTATATACAAAACTCATAGAAATAAAACATAAGCAAATAAATATCTTATTAGAAAAATTATAACATCTCTAATAGCAGAGAAGGTGAAAATTAAAAAAAAAACAGTGAGCTATGTCATTTTATATTGAGTAGAATGGTAAAATTTAAAAGTACATTTAGTCACAAATATTGGTAAGCATGAAAAGAAAAGAAAAAGTTATATACATTGTTGATAATTGCATAAAAGATTATAATACTTTTGGGAAGCAATGTATCAATAGATTTTAAATAAAAAAATTCTATGCATAGTATTTGGTCTGCAATTCCACTCTTGGAAATCTATCCTGCAAAACTAAAATAAATAAAAGAAAGCATTAGTGTGTGTGTGTGTGTGTGTGTGTGTGTGTGTTATACAGCATATTTCTTATGTTAACAAAAAACAGAAGCAAATAAATCCTCCTTAATATGGGTATATTTGAATAAATTTTTAAATAGAAAACCCTTTATTAAGGAAAAAATTAAGCATACATAAAAGTGTACAGAATAATACAATTAACCTCCTTCCATGACCCTAAGAGAAATTTAAATGTGAAGGTAAGATTTTATTGTGAATTAAGAGGAATTAATGCACTCTTGGGGACCTAGAGCATGGGCAGGCTCTGGAAGCACTGCCCAAGGCTTCTGTGAATTCTCCCTATGTTTTCTTGGTTTAGGCAAAGGACAAAGAACCGTATGAATTATCCAACCCAAACTTCTAACTTTTCACAAGTTTGGATTGGTCCCTCCTCCCAAAAAATTCTACTGGCGTTTCATGCCCTCTATCCAATCTAATTACCTTTCTGATTGCTCCCATACTAGGCCCTGCCCCTCTGTTTCAATTGAGCATATCCAAAAATTTCATTATATCATTTAGAGCAGAGGAATTTTCTCCCCACCACCTTTCTGCAGTGGTTTCCTGTTCCTAGACCAGCGGCAGTCCCACTGTGTGTTAATCGGTCTGTTTCCCAGGACCTAGATGGAAATTCTGTTCTGTTATTTGTCCCTGCTTCCCACTTTATTAAAATTACATAATTTCCTTTTGTTTTCTTCCTTATATGAGTAACTAACTGCCTGCGCTGACACTATCACTTTAAGGCTATTTGTTCCAGTCCTGAAACAAATATTTCCTTCTTTAAAGTCCCTGCTGTATTTAATTCATCCCCGTGTCAGTACACAGGGATGTACCTTAGTTCCTTGCCTTATAATACCTAACAATCCTCTCCCTTTCACCTTTTATCTCCATTTCTACTGCCATATGAGAAAAGTGGTTTTCATCTCCCAGTTTCAGCCGATCTCCATCCTACCTAGAGATCAATAAACAGATTCAACTCAAGGATATTGTCCTTCAGGATTTTGTCAACTGGAAGACATCCTCCCTCAATCCTGCCGAAAAATTTCAGAATTAAATGTTTCAGCCCATTCCATGGATATCATACTGATAATGCTGTAATACCCAGCTTATTATTTAACAGGAACCGAGTAGAAGGGGAGTATAGGCATGCCATTAATACAGCTTTACCCCAAAACTACCTTTAACATTCTCCTGCTAATCGATGGGGGAAGGGAGTAGACAAGGGTTGACTAGGCACATGTATGGTAAGGTCTAAATGACATGGAAAAATGCTTGCCTGTCAATCATACCTGGAAACAAATAATTGGCCAGATTTTGTAAGCATGCAAAAATCTAAATATATACACTTCCAAACAAAGGAAGTCAAGCTCTTCTTCTTTTCTCTCTTGGCTCCAGGGCCCCAGACCCGCTTGGGACTCCTGTGGCAATGTGAGCTCCACATGTGGACTCATGGACTTTCATTAACTTGGATGCCGAATCACACCCGGCTGCAATATGGAACGGAAACTCTAGATTTGGGGCCTGATTCTGAATTTGCTGAACTCCCAGATGTCACTCTCTCAGGACTGGCTTTAGGGGCAGGGGACTTTGGAACAAATAAAGCCTCTTTCACATTCTGTCTTCCCATGGGGGCTTCTGAAAATATGCCCCCAAAATATTACTCCCTCAAACCACAGGGGAGTTTTATCCATTGGCAACAGATGGCAAGCCAGCCAGGAGCTAGGATGCTTCTGTGGACAGCTTGAAAAACATGAACCCTGCCTGCCAAAGCAGCACAAAAAAACCAAGAAGGTGAAGGCTGACCAAGACTCTAGGGAGCTAGGTGAGAAATGGAAGTTAGCCTCTGTGTCCTGGGAATTCTATCATGCATCCCTCTTTGTCTCCTCCAAATTAATACCTATGTGAGCAATTTGCTTCCTCCTCTCTGCTTTTTGCAGCCTCAGATGCTGCAGTTTCAGACCCAGGGTGGCATCCCAACAACCTAACTCCCTAAAACTACGGGGAGTTTCATCCACTGGCAACAATTATTTCCTCTTTTTCATTATTTCCTCTTTCTTTACCTAGCAGTTGCTATTGCTGCTTTCTAGAATTCATATACAGAAGACCTATTGTGGGGGAGCACAGGAGACTTGGTTGGAAAGTTTGTAAGGAGGAAATTCTGACCTAGGAGAGTTGGCTGAAGGCAGCCACCCCTAATTTTCCCTTGAAT
Organism: Murina feae; assembly: GCA_004026665.1. Classification (NCBI taxonomy): domain Eukaryota; kingdom Metazoa; phylum Chordata; class Mammalia; order Chiroptera; family Vespertilionidae; genus Murina; species Murina feae. The sequence goes on along the minus strand of PVJC01007251.1, from coordinate 10,284 downwards.
TTTCCAAACAAGTATGCATGTGGGGACCCTTGGATGTTTACCAGAATCCTTATGCATAATCTTTAGGTATGCTTGCTTAAAGGGCAATGCAGACACATGTGTCCTCCCAAGATTACTTACCTTACTGATTACATCTAAAAGAAACTTTATCCCAGATTGCTGTTACAATGAAAGCTCAAAGAGGTAGGTGAACAAGACTTTCTGGTTCCTCTAGCCAGGCAGTCCCTTAGCCCTCTCTTTCACAGAAACTGGTGTCAGAATAATCATTCATCCATCACTCAGGGTCTGCTGGTCAGCCAGGGCAACCTATCTGAGCAGAAGCCAGGATTAAACAACAAACCCAAACTCAAAAATCCAACTGCCAGTTATTTGTTAGGCATCTTGAACTTCACAGGTTCAAAAATTGTAAATAAAAATATAGATATCATCTCTCTACCTTCTAGCCTTTTTTGTGACCCTTCCTAAATCACGACACTAGTATCTTGTTCCAGAACTCAGGTGAACTGTTCTCTCCATCATAAAGAGTCTTCCTTCAGATCTGCACATTGTGGGGTCCTCTTCATCATCCAGGTCTCATTGCTAATTCATGTCCTCAGAAGACTCTTCTGGACTAAACTCACTGAAGCAGGCCCTTTTCCATTATTATATTGAAAAGGAAAATGGAGAGGCTTGCCACCTAGTTCAGTATTTGGTTAAAACTGTAGTCTTACTTCCCCACTCTGACTTTGCCAGAGCTGTGAGGATCCTCAAGGGCCCACCACAGGAGGAGATATATAAGGCAGAGCCTCTCCAGGAGTTCAGTTCAGGCTTTGGATCCAGAATTTCCTTGGGCTAGTAGATCTGCAAAATAAAGGTTAAACTTTCCTCCCTCAGATTGCTGGCTGATCATTCTCCTGTGCATTCTACCACAACAATCTATTCCTGTTTTATTTTATTCATAGTCCATTCACTGTTTAAGTGTTTATTACATTTGTTTGTTTTTTCTCTGTCCCTGTTCACTATTTCCATGCACTATTAGAGACGTTTTCCTCTTTACCACATATCTTTAGGCAATAGGAAAACACTGTGTAGCACATAGTAGCTGCACAGTAAGATTTTTTTCTTCATCAAATGATTGAATCATACAATTTTAAAAGAAATCCAACACAACCAGTTGTTGTTTTTTTAAACTGTAGAACATGCTGTTATTTCCTGTGTTGAGCATTAAAGGAAATATTTGGTTTATAAAAAGGCTGTGCTATACAAATAGTGCATATCTTTAATTCCTAGATTCAAATTAAGAGTGATAAAATGTGGCATAGGGGTTCTGAACCCCACAAAGGGAAAAGCAGATTTACATTTTGTTTCATGCTCACACTGTGGTTTCTCCAATTATAGCTTTAGCTTCACTTTATTCGTCCCTCCTGATAGATAAGATTTATTGAGATACCCAATTACAGAATTATCCCTGCTTTCTGATAGAAATCAATTCTCTGCAAAGCCTGACTTTCTTAGACCCTCTCCAAAATCACTTAACCAACATCTAAATCTTTTAATGAGTCCTTTCTGACAACCTCTTGCTGAGACACCCCAGGATTCCCTATGATGCCTGTTCTCTCTTCAGGAAACCAGTAATAAACTCAACTTGTTTAATTACATGTGTTTTGGTTCTTTGACTGCAGGACATGATATTGTTATACATGACTGCTTATTATACCTGGTGGCAATTGGTAAAATCTCATCTATTCCCAGGTAAGCCCACATAAAGGGAAATTCCAGAACTCTTTGTATTACTTGACATAGCAGTAATACATTATAACTAAGTGGAGAGCTGCAGCTGCCAAAATCTGCTGATGGAAATACTGCTTCATTTTTCTCCAAAAGACCAGTGTTGTGTTTGAGAGCAGTGGTGTTCAATTTATAATATGCATATGAATCATCTGGAGATCCTGTTTAAAAAAAAATGCAAGGAAAGGGGTTGGAGGCTGGGAGAAAGAGTGAAGGGATTAAACAAAGACATAAAAAAATAATGATAAAGACTCTTGAACATAGACAATAATATGATAATTACCAGAGAGAACGGAGGGGAGGGGAGAGTAGAAGAGGGTAAAGGGGCTCAAATGGTGATGGATATAACTTGACTTGGGGGTTAAACACACATTCCAATATACACATGATGTTTTGTAGAACTATATTCCTAAAACTTATATAATTTTATTAACCAATGACAACCCAATAAGTTCAATAAGAAAAATAATGTCATGAACCAGAGATATAATTAATCCAGCTCTGAGTAGCTGTGGTCTAATGCAAGATACAAATTAAATAAAATAAATCACTCTTTAAAATGTAAAAAATTAAAAATTAAAAAAAAAGCAGGACTATTCAGTAGGTATGGGTGGGCTCTGACATTCTGTTTTCCTAATAGGCTTTAAGGTGATACTGAGGACTAAACATTGAGTAGCAAGTTTTTAAAGGACCTAAAGGCTGCAGACTTGAGCTTCCACCCCCTTTTCCTCGAGTAGGATGCTCAGATGACCACCAGGTGGGTAGGTAAAATGAGGATCATACCATGAAATTATAAATTTTTGACCTTCTTTTTCATTTTGGACCAAGAGATAGAAAAAGATAGAAGCTTGTATTTAAATTAAAAATGTCTTCATATATTTGTGTTCCCAATCTTTAGGCACATCCAAAAGCAAAAAATATTTCAGGATAATCTATAACAAGATTTGTTATTGAGTGTAATTATTTGGATTCTTCTGGAAGCAAACACTCAAAGATTTGAGAGTCGGTAGGGAGATAGTCCCAGGAAACATCAGTAGGGAAGTGGGGAAGTGAAACTGGAAAGAGAAGGAAGGCAATAGAGAGCAAATTTTATAACTGTAAGCAGCTGGAGCTTGAGTCCAACAGGGAACTCTGGGAATACTGCAGATCATACCTTAGAATTATCTCTAGAGGGAGAGGAGCACTCTTCATTATTTGAAGCCTGCTTCTAGGGGAATGAAATCCTATCACATTTCTCTTGCCATGGTAAGTGGCATAGTGTGCTACAAAGCCAAATGTGGGTGCAGGGGTAGCTGTGGGAGCCCCTTACACGTCCAGCATGGTTCAAGGTTCCTGTTCAGGGTTCGAGTTCTGAAGGAGGCCACACACAAAATGAAGAGAGAGAGACTGGAAGAGAATCAATTTTGAAACTGGGGGACCAGGCATGGAGCCTTCCTCTATCAGAGTAGACTGCCCACTGATGCCTGGGTCTCACCAGCCTTTTATTGAGTCTCTGAGAAAACATCCATATCCTTAGGCAGGAAATTTCAAGGAAGAATTTTACATGTAATTAACAGGTGGGGATTTGCTGTAATTAACAATGTTTCAACTTACACAATGGGTGCATAGCTCTGACCTTTCAGAGCAACCAAGGTAGGTTAAAAACCATCAGTTTCCAGCATCAAAACAATCAGTTTCCAGCAGGTAGCAAATAAGAATTTGTACTTATTCACAGCAAGCAGCCCTCCTTTTAGAGATGAGCACTGAGAAGATATGGTGGGACATGGACAGCAAGTGCTCCCTGAGTAACAGAGGCCTTTGCTAACACATAGGCAAAAAATAATTTATATATTATCCTCAAGAAACTGTAGATATTTCTGATAAAGAAAACAAAGTTCCTGTCATAAACAACCTTTTCTAGTGAGGGTTTATAGCAAGGCCTCCTGGGAGAGGCTAAGGCAACCTTTCAAATGGATGCAACGTTGCTCTTCTGGTAAAAGCTCTCTTTCCTTTATCACCATCAGCTATAACTGCTATCTGATAATACTCACTCTGCAAATCTGACAAGGTGAACTCCAGGTGTTCTTAACAAGAAATCTATTGATCGCTTTTAGTTGGACAATTAACAGCATGATAATTCACACACTCAATTTTTTTTTCAGACTCCTTTTTCACTACCACAATTGAAGAGGCATATGGACTATGATTCTGTAATGATCCTATTAACCAACAGTTCTTTGAAATGATCCCTTAGGTCATTTATCTCCCACAAAGTAATCCTCCTAGATTGTTCTGCAAATGCCCTTGAGTCGTTTAACAGGATGGTGTGCTGCTCCCATTGGACATATCCCACAGCCAGGCTTGTAGAGAATAACTTCAGTTCTCACCTCAATCTCACCTTATGCTCAGATGCTGAAGATATCAAAAAATGCAAGAAGAGGAGACCTAGGTCATGAGTGTTTCTAAAACAATGCTAAAGACAAGGGAAAAAAAGGAACATTTTTTCCCTATCTCCCCCACAATTCAGGTTTTATACCTTAGGCGTGTTCTATGGGGTTAAATGTCCCCTGGTGCTTGGTGCTAGGCCATTGTGTTCTACAAGCTATAGAGAGAATTAACCTGCAACACAGACTCACTACTATCCTGGTGAAGCAGGACATATCACACAGCTGCTTACTACTATGGAAGACCACAATCTCTTGAAGGTATTCCAATATCATGATAAGGCACCTGGTGGGACATGCTCATGATTCAATCTTGGTTGGATGAGATGTTTACTCTTGAAGCAATTAAATATCATATTTATCCAGATTCATGTGGCATGGTCTTTCTTCTAATTTCTGGATATCCTATATTTCCTGAGGGTAGAGGCAACAGATCTGAGTTGCATCTATTCTTAGGAAGGTTCTCCTCTGTTCCAGAGGGTTATTCCATTGTTAAACTACTATATTAACTTTTAGAATTGCCTTTTGTAGTCCCTAAGTCTTGACTGTCAGAGGGTAGATTCCTTGGTATTATCACTGATATTTATTCTTGGAAATGTCTCTAGCAAAGAGAAAGGTCCATAGTGACATTCCAAGCCTAGTTTCTTTCTTTTAAAGGAAGGGATAAGGAAAAGAAATGGTACTTTTTTAGATAATGTTTTTCTTACCAGTGCTATCTTGAACTTCAATATTTCAAGTTGGAGAAGGACAGTTTTAAAAGATGAGTTGGGTGCACTTTTTAAGTAAAGGGAACAACATGAGCCAGCTGCATATGAAAAAAAAAATCATAATTAAGGAAAAGAATTGGGTTGTTTTGGGGGAGAGGGAATGACATCTGGCCACTCATACTTACAGAAACCTCTATGTCATAGAGTTGATGCCAAGTTCTAGATCCATAGCCACAGCGATGTCCATCACCAGACCTAGGCTATGTCACAGCTACTGGTTCTGTTGTTTTACTTAGTCCCTTAAACTTCTAAATTTGCTGCTTTTGATTTTTCCTCTGGGATAAAAATCATTATTAGTAAAACAATAGAGAAGGGATCAATCCTTCAAGTGTCTCATATATTCATAAGGTTTTAAATGATACTGATTTGTTAATTTTAACCCAAAAGAAGGGTAAGTCTGTTGCTCTTTGCAATAGACTTTCCAGCATAACTGCTGAACTGAAGATGTTTTACTCACTCCTGGTGTGAATTAAACTTCCAAATCCCTCTTATAATGCTCATTTCATTGACCTAGTCAACTACAGCCCTAGAAATGTCCATGAGCTGGTCCCAGCCATTTATACCACATCCAATATAGGAACTGCATCCTGAGAAATCCTTGTGCTTCTTTCCATTGCCCTGCACTATGGAATAAGAATGCTTCATTCTCTACTTGTGTAATGTGGCTTATCAGTACCCAGGACTGACCTTCTAGGATGTCAACTCCTGCACTGGATGGCCTTTCCAACTCCCATACTTTCACATTCCCCATGCAACTGGTTATGCAGCAAAGGGGCTGGCCCAAAGAAATCTTTCTTTTCCCACTGAATACTGGTCAAAGACAGTTTTATCTACTTTAAGCCTGCCACTTCCATCCAGTTTCCTGAGCAGATTTTAATTTCAGATATTTACTCAATGAATGTAGATATTGTTCTCTTTGTTATGATTTTATTTTATTTTTTTACATATGCAGCTGGCTCATGTTGTTCCCTTTACTTAAAGAGTGCACCCAAATCATCTTCATCATTAAGATCCATTGTCATGTGTTCAAGAATATCTATGTTTCTACCTTTTTCATCACAGATTTCTTTTTTCTTTTTTTTAAAGCTGTCCTTCTTCAACTTAAAATATTGAAACTCAAGATAGCACCGGTAAGAAAAACATTATTAAAAAATAATGCAACCTATTCTTTCATAGATGAAGATCTGTTCAGTCTACTCAGAAAGTTGTGACTAAGCAGATGGCAGACAGCTATTTAGTGGTAGAGACAGACATGGGACCATGGAACAGACTGTGGAATCTCAGAGGGAAGGTAAGAGTGTGTGGGTGGGTAGGACGAGATCAACCAAATAACTTGTATGCATATATGCATAATCCATGGACACAGACATTAGGGGGTTGAAGGCTTGGGGTGGAGGGCAAGGACGAGCCAGAAGGGGTCAAAGTAGGGAGGGGGGGAACATATGTAATACTTTCAACAATAAATATTTAAAAATAAATACATACATACATACATACATACCAAATCCAATATACCAGAGTTGTATCAAATGCTCTTCTCCAAAGAGAGGTCTTGTAGGTTGTAAGCACCTGACATTTGGTCAATATATGCTACTTATTACATTTTGTCATTTATTTACTAATATTTGTTTCATTGTCTTATATTCCTTATGTGGTTGTAAACACTTTCCAGGCAGATGTTGTGTCTCACTCATCTCCATATTCCCTTTATTATTAAGCACAATGCCCTGCCCTGGAAAGAAAATTGGTGCTTACTAAGGGTTTAACCAATAAACAATGCATGAACAAATGAGTGAATGCTCTCTCACTAACTGAGATACGGCAATACAATTAAAGTGGAAGAAGTAATGGGTGATTTGGAGTGCCAGTTGTTTTGTATGAAGTTACTCAAACAGCTGGCTAATTTAAAAGTAATATGAGTCAAACCAATGCTTTGTCATCACATAGACAAAAATTGGCTCATTAACTGGATTGTTCACTTTCCAGTTTGTGGCAGTGAGATCATGTAGTTAGAAATTCATAGTGTTTTGTCTTTTTTCTAGATAAAGTGATGTTTAATTGAGTGATCTTGACCAAGTAAATTAAAATCCCCCTGGGCCTTCTCTCCATCTGCTAAACAGTGTAGTCAACTCTACCCGCTCACTGACACACAGGAAATTGCCATGCCAACATTTTTATAAAAGAGAATTTTATATAGAGAGATAAAAGATCAAGTGGCCTAGTTCCTCTCTCCTCCCCAAGAAGATTCTGTAGATGAGTGATTTTATTTTAACTCATCAATCTGGGTTTGCGTTTAGAGCTATGGAAATTTGTGAGGCATGAACACCTCAGCAGCATCCTTATTTTCACATCCTCATTGTTTGTTTGAATTACTACGTAATGTGATTAAAAGTAAAAAATACCTTATAGGTTTTCTTAATTTCTTTGGTTTTATGGTTTCTTGGACTATAAGAGAGAGAGAGGAAAAAAAGAGATAGAAACTTGCTTTTAACCTCTATAAGTTCTTTGGCTATTGGATGTTTTCTTTTGCCAGAAAAGAAAAGTAGGAAGAAAAAAATCAATATTGACCTACTCTGACACATAATCTATTTTTATGAGTTTTCAAAAAGAGGAAATTCTAAGTTCTAAAAGGAATCAACATATAACACAAACACCTGACCTATTCACACATGATACATATTGCTCTTTTCTCTTCACGCATTCTACCAAGTCTGCTGACTCTCAGTTTTCTTAAGCCTTTTCTATCTACCTCTATTTCCTTCCTCCTTCAAATCATCATAAACATTACCACCAAGCCCATCTTCAAAAAACTTCCTTTGATCAAATCCTTCTCAAGCACCTTCAGTCATTTATTAGTGACTACTGTAGGAGCTGGCAAACTTTGGCATAAGGACCTAATTCAATCTACTCTGTTTTTATAAATGATATTTGCTATAACACAGACATTCTTATTCACTTACTTATTGCCTATGGCTATTGTTCTGCTATTGCAGTCGAATTGAGTAATTGCTCCAGACAACATATACCCCACAAAGCCTAAAATATCCACTATCTTGCCCTTCACAGAAAAAAAAAAGTTAGCTGACCTCTGGATAAGAGAATAAAATGAAAAAACTCTACAGCCTGGCATTTATGGCCTTCCATAACTGGTAGTTAGCAGGCGATCAATAAAAGCATAATCTGGGTACAAATTTATGTTGGAAACATCCTCTCTTATTAATTCCCAGCATGGTCTTCCAGCTACAGCCAGCTCCTGTCCCATTGGAGACAGTGCAGTGGGTTGTCAGGGCATGTACATAGCCTGAGTTCACGTTGAAACTTCAGCATTTATTAACTATATGATGGACTTTCATTTTATGAGCCCTGGTTTCCTCATTTGTCAAATGACTTCATGGGATTCTAAGAATACAATGAAGTAACACATCTAAAGTACAATGCCTGGAATATAATAGTTCAAACTCAAGAAAGACTATTGCATAGTTTCTTAATTAGTCCAGAAATTAGGATTGCCTGAAAGATATATAGGTCAATTCAGGCTGCCATAATGAAATACCACAGACTGGTTTCTTTAATAACAGAAATGTATTTCCTCATAGTTTTGGAGGCTGTGAAGTGTAAGCTCAAGGTGTTGGCTGATGAAGCTAAGGTTTCTGATGAAGGCTTTCTTCCCAACTTGCAAGTGGCCACTTTCTCAATGTGCTCTCACATAGTGGAGGGAGAGCGATTTCTCTGGCATTTTTTTCTTATAAGGACACTAACTCTCTGGGGTTAGAGACCCACCCTCATAATCTCACTTAACCTTAATTATCTCCTAATAGACCCTGTCTCCAAATACAGCCACGTTGGATTTATAGTTTCAATATATGAATTTGAAGGACTACAGTTCAGTCCATAGCAGATGCCATAGATAAAGTGGTGGTTGATGTAAGATTAACCAATATTTGGTGCCCTCCAAAATACCCACTGAGCCATTTGATCCATCAAAAGGTTCTTGATCCTTGTCTTGTCCAATACAGCCATTGCTCCATGCCAACCCATCTACCTAACCTCAAGAACACTTGAGTTGTTTTGACATTTTGCCTATTATGAATAACTCTGCTATGAACGTTCACATGCAGGGCTTTGTATGGACTTATGGTTTAATTTCCCTTGGGTAGGATCTTAAAAGTGGAATTACTGGGTTGTATAAAAAAACTTAGATTTAACTTTATATGAAACTACTCTGTTTCTTCGTAATTTGGTTTTTGATTTATACAAACATGGCATAAGAGCAGCTACTTCTTTGACTTCGTTATATTGTGCAGCCTGGGGTCAGTTTCTGATGGCCTCTACATCTGCTTCATCTATAAAATGGGATGGGAGCCCAAATAGAACTTGTATCATGAAACTGTTGCAAGAGTTAAAGGAGTGGTATGTAAAATACTTATAATGGTGCTTAATATGTGTGAATATTAAGTAACATTAGCTATTATTATGGAGTATGTTTAGATGATTGGAATTCCAAGTCAAATTCCTAACAAAAACATTATATAAAACCATATTCAAAATATAATATTAAAATATAATATAAAAATATAAAATAATTATTTACTTCGTATAGTTTCTACAGTAAAATAATACTTGCAAACGCTTCCTAGATTTTTTTTTTTTTTGCTAGTATTTTTCCTCCAAACCTTTCCATTCCATGGCTTACTCCATATTTGATGATCTTTATTTAATTTTTCCTAAAACAATCACTTAGGTTTTATGTAAATGAATTGTGAAAAAGACATTAACTCTCATTCTTTTTGCATCATGTATTATATTTATGCTTCATTATTTTAAGCATTTATATGTCTCAAATATTTGTGGAGTTAAGTAGCTTACTGAACATGAGTGTTCATTAGCAAGTTTTATGAAGTGAATGGATGTTTCCAGTAAATCTAATAGAACTTGGTAAAAACCTTTAACTTTATATGGATTAATCTCTAATAATTGCAAAACTAAAAAAGAGAAAAATAACAATACATGCTTAGCTCCACATTCCGTATAATATGAAGTAGAACTTGACATATTTATTACATAAGATAAAATATGTACATCAATACTTGTGGTAAATTTTCAAAGCCTGCAAAAATATATTAAGATTTATGTCCTTTCTGATTGGTGTTTCTGGTTTCTTAGGATATATTCCCAGAAGTGGGATCACAGGGTCAAAAGGGAGATCCATTTTTAATTTTTTGAGGAAACTCCATACTGTTCTCCACAGTGGCTGCACCAGTCTGCATTCCCACCAGCAGTGCACGAGTGTTCCTTTTTCTCCGCATCCTCTCCAGCACTTGTCATTT